>BGPR01011615.1:0-47903 GCA_013235015.1 Araneus ventricosus | reverse complement strand
ATTCTAATAAGTAGAATAAGTAATTCATGACCTGTTTTCATGTATTTATTTTCAGTTGCAACATTTTGAAATAAAAAAAAAATTCAAGTTTTTATAATTTATTAAATATTTAAATGAACAAATCATGTATCAGAAACAGCAAAATTAAATGTGCATTCTTTGAATATTTTTTATTCATCTTTATAATTTCTTCCGAGTTAAACCAAAGACATGAATTTAAAAATTCCAAGAACCATATTGAAATTGCATTGTAATTTTGACAATTGATATCCAGATAGGTTAAATGGAACTGAAATCATGGTTTTTTCAAAAATATTTGGTAGAGCCATGTTTCTATATTTGGGTAATGAAACAATATGTTTTTACAACATGTTTATCTTTTTATAAAGTTTTTTAAATGTTTTACAGAAGTGTATTATGATCTGATATTGTACTTATGGTCAACTTTTTTATGGGTTTATATGTATATATTCATACCGAACAATAAGAGAAAAATACGTCACTTATGTATTTTATAAAATGCTATGCATTGCTCTACATTTTTATCATTTTGAACAGAAATATAACTTATTTTCTTTCTTTCGTATTGAAAATTATTACAGAGGAAATAATTAAATCATTTATGATGAATGTCCTGATTTTATATTTTTAATTTTATTGTTTGAAAAGTAGAAGAAATGTTCATATCTTTTAAATGTTCTTTGAATGTGGGTGCTTTATTAAAAAAGACAGTCTTCAGCATTTTAAGTTGCTAACCATTTGGTTTCTCCTTAATTTCATCTTCTATTTTGAAATAATAGACTTGTTTACGACTAATGAAGGATTTTTTGGAAAGACTTTACACTATTTCTTTTTCCAGAAACAAAATAATGAAAAAGTGAAGAAATCTATAAGCCCAGATATTTCTTCACTTCCTAAAGTTTCTACAGAAGTTCTACGCATGTCCCGTGAAAGACATCAAAAGGGGCTTATGCATCCCTATATATTTCAAATATTATCTGAGGTGAGTCTATTGCTAATTAATATATAGGACATTCTCATGTATAACAAAGGCGGTCTATCTAAAATATTTTATCTGCTGAGATACTTCCCACTTCTTTGCACCTTTACTTTCTGCTTGAAGTACTATAAATTTTCATGAATACCTAGGGAGAATGGCTGATATTTCAGTGTTTCATCTAGCATTTCATTTCGTAACATTGAACATGCTATGCTAAGGCTGACTGCACATTGAGGTGCTGTCGGTGCAGTGAACTCAACGCAGCACAACTTCTGTGACCTACGGTTTCCTTACTAATGACCAGAGATAGCACAAATTACTGCACAGAGAAAGCAGCACAGTTTCTGTGCAACACGTTGCCGGCTCTGTGTAGCAATGTGCGGTAATCGGTTTATTAGTATGGAGTAATAGTACCCTGCCAACACTTGTGGCATGTGCGAGACATGCACTGCTTGGCACATGTGAAAGTGACATAGGAACTGTGTGACACAGTCTCACTCATGCCATTGGTTTCTGGGAATTTTTGAAGAAACTGAAGAGGAATAGTTGCGATACCATCCAATAATTTTTGGCCATTTTCAGGTTAGCTATTTTTCCAGGTTAACAAATGGCTATGTTAATTTGAAAGCTAAATTAAGACAAGAAATTTGGAGATACAATCAAAAACTTGAATCTTTCGAAAGTTTTTAATTTGAATTCATCGGTAATTCGATTTTTTTTCCCTCTCAAATCCCTAGAATTCCTTAATAAAAAATTATTCTCATTAAAAAAACCTGTTTGTAATTCAAATCTTTAAAAATTGCAAAAAGTCGTTTGCATTTTTTTTATAGTTAACATGTTAAGTGCCATGTCGGTCACTGCTGACTGACACTGAACTATCTAATTAGTTGGGCCCTTCTCTACTATAGTTAAAAGATAGCGAGAATGGGTCACTTATATATATAATTAGATGGTTTGAATCTCGGACATGAGTCATAGCGCTTAATATGTTAACTTTCCAGCAGGTGTGCTTATGCAGGTGATACTTATATTGTATGCATCGTATTACATACTTATATCCTTTTATAAATTTAAATGCAATTTTTATTTATATAATCTTTGTTTAGTATGCTAATAAATACAATTTACATAAATAAAAGTTCCATTTATTTTTGTAAAACAACACAATATAAATATTGTGACAAAATTGTCTTGTGGGTGTACATGAATGCAATCCAATAAGCAGGATTAAAAAAATAAAGCTCTTTATTTTTGCAAATATTCTAGGAAAAGAAACTTAGCACAAGTATTAAAACTGCACTTGTAAAAATTCACAACAGAGATTACCAATAAATCTCAACAAAGTGCTCAAAGGTTTCCTATGAGCTCATCAGGTTGCTTGCTGATCAAAATCCAACTGACTCTTCTTGCTTGAGAGCTTGCTTTTATACTTTTTCAACAGAAAGTGACTTCATTACGTAGGAAGTGACGTAATCTCCAGAAAGTTCATGAAGCCAGTAGAAATAGGTTGACAGTTCGAGGTCTTTCTAGAAAATTCCTTTTGTCACCAAAGTTGCTAACTTTGCCACTAAGATTAGCATATCAGGGAAACAACTTTATAGCTTTGTAACAATATGTAATATGATGCACGATATAGGTATCTGTTGCATACGCGCGTCTGCTGAAGGATAAATACAGTCACTAAAAAAAGTATTCAGACACTTGAACGAAAAAAATTAAAGTCGATTATTTCTGTTATTTTTGGGAATAATTATAACTTTTTGTAGTATCTTATAAAAGCGTACTATTAGACATAATTGCAGAAAAAAGTAGCTGAATAAATTAAATAATTACACGACTATTACAACTTTCATTACCAATAAGGTGAAAGCAAATGTCAAAAAAGTATTCGGACAGTGAGAGAAATTGAAGTCTTTTGGAGATAAATCAAAAGAAATAAAGTGCTTAGATGCTTTAAGAAACGGCAACCCTTTGATTAATCAGTCCTAACAATGAAAATCGGAAAGTGTTTTGTAACGTGAAACATGGGTTGAAAGAAACCCGGAATTGAAATGAAAAAACTCATTGTAGATCACTATAAAAGTAGAAAATCTATTCAAAAAGTGATATTTTAAAAATGAGTAAATCAACAGTATTTAGTATAATTTCTAAATACAGGAAAACTGGCTCTATAGAAAATAAAGCACAGACAGGACAGCCAGCAATTTTCACACCTCGTGAGCAGAGGTGGTTTGTTAAAAAAATCACTATCAATCCGAAGATAAGTGCTGTTAAATTAACACTTGAAGCTAGAAAACGTTTCGGGAAAATATCTCATCCTGAAACTGTAAGAAACATATTGAGGAATCATGACTTTCATGCTCGAGTTGCTAGAAAGAAACCGTTTATTAGTAAAGTGAACCAGAAGGAGAGATTGAAATTTGCTAGATGTTATTTAAAAAACCTAAAGTTTTGGGAGTTATTAATTTTTGTTGATGAAAGTAAATTTAATGTTTTTGGTTCAAATGGAAAGCAAAAGGTGTGGAGAAGACCTAACACTGAACTTAAACTAAGAAATCTTCGTGCTACAGTGAAACATGGCAGCAGCCAACTTGTTTGGGGTTGCATGAGTAGCTTTGGAACAGGAAACCTAGAATTAATTGACAGCAAAGTCAATAAATATGGTTACTTAGACATTCTTAAAAGAAATATAAGACAAAGTGCTCAAAAAATGGGAATTTTGGACAATTTTAAACTCTACCAAGACAACGATCCGAATCATATGTCCCATATTTGTAGGCTATGGGCTCTCTATCATTGTCCTATGGTCATTAAAACGTCAGCCCAAAGTCCTGACCTTAATCCTATAGAACATTTATGGGATAATATACAATAACGTTTGCATGAAAGTAATATTACGAGCAAAAATATCCTGCAAGAAAAACTAATTGAAGAATAGAGAAATATTTATCCCAAAACATGCAAGAAATTAGTCAATTCAACACCAAGTAGATTGAAAGAAGTAATAAAAAACAAGGGTCGGCCAACAAAATACTAAAATAGTGCTTTCAAGTAGTAAAAGTATTTTTTGTTAATTAATTTATACGTGCCCGAATACTTTTTTGGACTGAAAATCTGCTGTAAAAGTATTATAGCTTTAATTATACTTTAATTTTTAAGTTTAAGAAAACTATTTCTGTAGCATATGTATTTTCACACCTTGTAGGATGTAAGGACATGATTCGTTTTGCAATATATTGTTTTAATATTTTTTTATTTGATGAATAAAGTGTTATTCATCTTGGTGTCCAAATACTTTTTTGGGTGACTATACATCTGTACCTTATGATTATCACAAGTGAATAATTTTCAAATGCAAGTAATTTACTCGAGGACTCGTACAATTCATTCAATTCGGGATTTTAAAAAATCTCATTTTCTACACATTGCATGTCAGTTGTACTGTTCATTTTTGATGCTATCAGGGTTTTTTTTTTACTTTATAGATGTCAGCTTATTTAGAAGTTCTATAGCCCAATTGTTGTATCCAAATAACTATATAATGTTCCTTATTTATTAATTAAGCATGATTTATTAATACTTTTAAGTAATACTCGAGTTCAAATTTTTCTCTTGTTCTCTGGCTTATCCCATTCAAGGACCTTGCGCTAGCGAAAATCAAATCAAATATCTTGTTCCCTGAATTTCTTATTAACTTAATGTAATCCCTTTGTACTCTGAAAAGTAATTAGATGCATGATTCTTCTTTGAATGCAAGAGATTATTCTACTGCTTCGAAAAGTAAAAACAGTATTTGCATAAGTTTATTTTTTCCAAAAAATTGATCAGCGATTTCTTACAACTCTGGAGGTATTTTTTCTAAACTACTAAAATCAAGAAACGTGAAAATTACCCACCTTCTAGAATGTTGTCTCCGAGGAGATATCCGAGAGCAAAATGTCAAAATATAGTCCATAATTCAAATTCATTGAGGTAAGCATAAGGCCAAAGTTAAAAAATGTAAATTGTTATTATTTATGAATTCTTTTTCATTAGTCAAATCTGTCTGTACCTTGTATCCTTATTCATTGTAAGTGATAATTTGTTTTGCTCCTTTAATACACTATAGGATTTTAAAGTTACTATTTATTTTATTTTATTAATTAAAATTACTTGCTGTTTATTTTTAATTTTACATTATTTATTTAAACTACTAAATATAAAAAATAAATCTTTAGTTTAAAAAAACTCAACAGGTTTGCAATATGCATATAACACTGCCTGTGCCTGTGACGGACTATTGCGAAAAACTGTTCATAAATCTCCTTGGTATAGCCCTACATAACCACAAGACACGCAGCTGATGCAGGCAGGGCAAGCCACATGGCCTGCTGACACTTGTAGAACTGACATAGAAATAGTATGACTCTTGTCTTCCTTGTGCTGTAATATGCTTGCACCACATTTTTTTTCGTGCTGCCCTGTCCTGCTGTGCACTACATGAAGCAGCTCAATGTGCACCTTGTGTCATGCATTAAAATTGCATTTGTGCTGCTTACTTATAGAATGTATGGTTTTTTTTTTTTTTTGTGAACTAATAAGAATTATAAATATGAATGGGAATGAAAAAGCTATATCTTTAGCAATAATGGGGTAGTGTTCTAAATTCATTCTAAAATATTTTTTGGCTTCCGTTTACTTTTCCTAGTTTTTCTCATTATATTTTCATTATTCAGCAGAAATGGAACATTGGCAACTTAAAAATTGGATTAATGGGAAGCCATTTACATAAATGCTGTTGTCTTTTTTAGGGTGAAATAAAAATTCCAGTGACCTTTGAAGATGATACTGGTAGGGAACTTCCATCTCCCAGTCTCCTGTACCGACCATTGCGCCAAATGATCTATGCTCTCCTTTTTAACCAACATCATCTTCAGTATTTAGCTGAACAAAAAAAAGAAAAAGAAGGCATTGAAGGTACTGTATTTCTTTCAAAGTATTTAACCAAATTTCAAAGTATAAAGTCGGTCAGGCACAATACAAATGCTAAAATGTTTGGCTGCAAATCATCTGTGAGATTAAAAATTAATTTTTGCTTAGGTTTAAGGAAAAACTTATCAAACTGGTCTCTTCACTCATACAAAGCTATATTTGTGTTTTTAAATAACTTATTTGCATTTCTTTGCAACTAATGAAATTTGAACAAAACTGGTCTGGGTTATGAAGCACCATTTGAAACATATATCACTTCTGAACTTTCACTAGAGATATTCAGATATAGTAGTAGAAAATCCCCATTGGACACATTTGTATATTTTTTACCACATTGAAGGTTGCACACAATTTATCAACTTCAGATTTGGCAACATTGTAATCCAAAATCATTTGGGGTTTTTCCATGTCTCTTCATTCTGCTTACTGGAAATTACAAGCACATTTTCCTCTTTTTTTTTTGGCACATATGACACAAGATACTAAAGCCAAAAAAGTTACTCTACATTTGTGTACATGAATTCAGGAGGGAGTTGATGTTTATTTTCCCTTTATATTCCTTAGCAATGACAACTGTTTTCTTTGTGAGCCTGGAATAATTCAACATTTTTGAAACAATGTATTGGAAATGACTGAACATTCATTGAATTACGAGCTAAAACACAGGTTTATGAACTTAAACAGGTATATAAAAAGAAATAATGAGAAAAATTTGGAAAACTGAAATTAAAAATACGTAATTGAGTGCAACTCATCTACTATATTAATGTACTCCTCACGTTCACCAACAGAGCACAGGAGAAAATTCCATGACACCTTATGTGAGCCAGGAAGCTACTAGAGGTCCCACTCCTATCTCTGTAAAACCCGCACTTAGGCCAAAAAAATATGGGTACTTCATCTCGCAGATTAGATGCACCCAGTCAAAGGTTAATTGGTTTTTCATCAGTTATGATTGTTAATGCAATATTATTTTTTATGTGAATATATTGGAAGTCTTTGTGTCTTATCATTTAAAAATATGACTGAAAAGTTTCCTCTTTAACTTGCATTTAAAGAAATGCAACCTGTCAAAATCATGTCGTGTATGAATTGCTTAAGTTTTGGTTTAGTGTTTAACCCCTTAACAATTTTACTTGAGCTCTCAAATTATGTAATTTTAAACTTGTAAGCTAAAATTAAGTCATTCATACATGATATAAGTCGATACAAATGCTCAAATTACCTCGTACAAAAATTACCTGTAATCCATTTTTATATTATTAGCCATTATATTTTAAAATAAAATTGAGCTGTGTTTAAATTTGTACATTGTCTGTAAGATCATGTAAATGTAATTCAAGAATTTAAAATTGATTTAGAATGTATTGAGGAATGAATTTTTGTTATTGGCATTAATGATATTTCACACTGAAACAGCAGCACTAAAATTAATTGAAAACCATTTGAGATAGCAGAGCTTAGTTGTGGTATAATATAGCGCATTTTTGTCTACAGCAATGAGTGTCTTCTTTAGCTTTGGGTTACTTTGTGGTGTTCTCTGTATTTACCCTTTTGATAGAAAAGGCATATTTGTACCTTCTGAGATAATGATGCTAAATAAAGGAGAGCTTTCTTTCCTTGTTTATGTAAATGCAATTATAATCTACAATGACTGTAAAGGACCTCATCTTAAGCAGGGGCGGTGCCAGCGGGAGCAATTGCCTCCTGTCGGTGGCCGCTTGCCCCCCCCCCGCTTCGGCTAGAAATGAATACTTTTGTCGGCAAAAATCTTTACTGTTTCTGGAGAAGTGGAGAGATGAGTATCAAGGAATCTAATAATTTAAATCCCTGCTTAAAGTTATTATATAGTAAACGGTCAAGATAAACTATTTGTGTCCGAATTTGACATCTGATTAACGTTTAAGTCAACAGAATGACCAACAGCAGTTTCACTTGTCGTCCATTTGGCCTGTAGTTCACACCACATTTGACAGAATAACCGACAAGGCGACAAGTGAATCACATGTTGCATTTTGCCGACTGTTTTCTGTCTGTCGGCTAAGAGATTAACAAGACGGATGAAAATTTGTATATTTTGTTACCACCATTGACTGTTTCGATCACTTATCGGTGTAATTGTTAGGGAAAACTAGAGTGTTTGTATTATACAAAAATTTAGCAATACACAGCAGTCACTCCTCTCAGCAGCCAGTTTTGTTCGGCACAGAATTTTTTGGCCCATAGATATAATGTTAGAATAACCTCTATTAACGGCCACTCAAACCCCGCTGAGCGGTCGGGATGGTCACTTTTTCAGCTTCAATAAAAAAACATTCCTTTCGTCTATACGACCGTGGGCCTTTTATTAAGAGAAAATGGAGGAAAGAAAGAACAAAAAATTCATACACTCAAAAACAACACTGGAAATTAGATCGAAATTAATTATTCCCTTTCCAATGTGAAGAGAAAAGTGAATTTCGGCCTCTATAGGGGTTGAGTATTCGAGAGTTCATTTGTGTCTTTCTAGCTCCGATTCGAACTCTTGAGAAAAACTCTGTTGCTATGGATTGTGACCATCATCGAATGAAACTTTAAGCTCAGCCTTTTCTCAACAACTACCGCTGAAACATTTAGGGATATATATTTGCAGTTAAAAACAATTGAAAAAGTGACCTTCAAAAGAGCTTAAAGATCCAAACAGAAACAAATTTTATCTTTATAATAAGGTACTTTTTTTCTTTGGATAATTCTTAAAATTCGCTTTATCAAAATCGACAAATTAGGTCTTGTTTAAATACATATTTTGTACTCCCACTTCCAAACAAGATACCCCTTTAGTTTCAATTTTCCTTGCAATGGTGGTTGACCGCTGTAGAAAGGTTTCAGTGCCTTAAATACTAGATGCCTTCGACAACCAACTTGTCTACAAGGAATATAAATTCAATTGAATCTCTTATGCATAATTTGTTCTCCATGGTTCCCTTAACAAAGTAACTTTAAACTTCAAACTGTGATAGATACTTAAGCCATGTTCTTTTAATAGCTTTGCATTTGTTGCATTCATTGTCTATGTAAATGTCCCTAACAGAGTCAAGTAACTGCATGTATCTTTTAATGTCTAATTAATTGCATGTCGTCAGCTCCTACTGCACTTTCTTATTCCTTATACAAAATTTGCATTTGATTTCCATATGAAAATGACGTGGCACATTTTATGTCTTTCAGCATGTTAACTGGATTAAAACATGCTGATAAAAATAATTAAAATATAGAAACCACAATCATTCAGCTTACTGGATATATTTCCAATTATAATTACTACCTTAGAGGACTTCCTTTACAATTTTCACTGAAAAGTTGATGCAACCAAAAAACAACACAAAATCGATTAGGATATTACCTTAGCTTTCAAAAATGGAAGCGAAACACACAATTATCACATTGCAATCATGAAAAGTATTGTTATAAATTATGCCTAAAATTATTTTTATAAATTTATTAAAATTAGAGAAAAAAAACTGTACAGCAATTTAATTGATATCATTAAAAAGATAAATTTGGGAATTTTCAGATGGTGCAAAAACTATTTTCATACTATAATATTTTCGGAATATATCAAGGAAAAACGCCGAAATTTTGATTAATTTTTAATTAATTAAAATTTTAAAAAAATAACTCTGAGATGCACATTACAACTTTCCAAAATATTCGTGAGTCAAATTTCGTAGCTGAAGGTCCATCGGTTTGCCCTGTAGAGCCATAGACATTGATAGAGCTCCAACATACAAACACATTATACTTTGTTATAAGTAGAGACTAGCAGAACTCGTTGCACTTCACACTGGCTCGCAACCACTACTCTTTTCAATCTTAAATCCTTCAAATAGATTACTGGATCTGGATATAGAACGAAAAGCCTAAAAGTTTTCAGAACTATAAATGTAGTATGATATCGCACTAAATCAAGTTTCCATCTCCTTCAATAGACATTTTTCACTTTGTTGAAGAAATACATGGAAGCTCGTACTGATCAAAAATACTATTTTAAAGTTGCACACTAAACGTGGGGCATTCTGGTTGGTTAGCTATGCTTGCAAAGTGACAAGATGAATTGTCAAAATCGGTCCCGTTGTTGAGACTAGGGACTCGGTCAAGGTTTCTCCCCATAGAGAATGTACAGTGAAGTAGTGTTGCAATTTCTATCAAAAATGAAGAATAGAGTTGGGGAGGCGACTATTGAAGATGTATCTAGGGGGTCTTGAGCTTTCATATAAAATAAAAATTGGCGAAATTGGTTCAGTAGTTGCGGGGACTCGCATTAATTTTCCCCACAGAGAATGTTCTGTGAAGTAGTGTTTTCCTGATTTCTTTTGAAAATGGAGGGTGATATGGTATAGGTGATCTTTGATGACATATCTAGGGGTCATACGCTTTCGTAGGAAATAAAAATTGTCAAAATTGGTCCAATGGTTGGGGCTGGGAGACCGGTCCTCTGATTTTGCAAATAATTTTAAATATGTAGATATGCACTTATAGGTTTAAAAATAAGTTAATAATTATTTTCACTTGTTTTGGCTATTATTTCATTTTTTATGAGATTTAGATAATAATCTGGAAATTTTTTTCCAATATCAGTGTGGTACACTTAATTTGCTTTGAGATTTATGTTCATAATTCTTCATTTTCTATTGTTGCTCCACCAGTTATTATTACTGGGGCGATTTAATATTTATTTGCCTTTAATGAAATATAAAATTAATTATTGTGTGTTAGTTTGAAGTTACTTGAATTAGAGAAATTTTGTTCCCCCCCCCCCCCCCATCGGAAAATTTCTGGCGCCGCCTCTGATCTAAAGTGGTTAATTGCACTGTTCATTTTATTTTAAGTCATTTCTGTAGATAGTGAAAATTTAGTTAACACAAGGGTATGAGTGTGTAAGTTATTTCAAACAGATTATACTAATATCATCAAACAGGAGCAGATTTAGCTTTTGGGGGAGGGGTCCTATGAAAGCTTTGGATTTTTCAGTTATTATGTTTTAAAATGTGTTTTCTTGCACTTTTAATCCTTGTAGCTATGTTTTTAATAATGTAATACTATGTAATTAGTTTAATGAATCTTGGTTGTTAATTAGATGTTTTGAATTTGGTAATTTTAAAGTTATATCCATCATTTGCAGACATAAATATTTTTATAAGAGTATTATCGAAAGAGCTTATATAAAAATATGTAATTAATTTTTTTCTTAGCAAAATTACTTTTAATATTATTATTGAAGAAGTAAATCTTCCTTTCTATACAGCATTCAGTGAGTCATACAGGTCAAAAAGAGATTTAATTTAATACTAAATATTGAAATATAAAAGGTATGAATGCAAACATATAAGAAACTTGATATTTAATATCACATAATAATCATGCCAATACGATAGATGCATCTTTTCATTTTTTAAATTCTGTTTTCTTTTCCTGATAAACCATGGTCTATTTTAAACCATTTTATGTTGCCTTTTTTTTTTTTTTTAAGTATTGAATTAGAGGGGTGAATTCATGTATGAATACAAAAGCAAAGTGTTCAAAAAATTATTTCACAAAGTACTTTAAACTGCAGATTGATACCAAATTTGGATAATTCTGAAACTTTCCCCTGGTTTTTTCATAATACAACAAAGCTGTGGAGTGAGATTACTTTTATTCATTAATGATAAGTAAAATATGTATTTTTCTTGTACAGAAAATATAACCACCCTTTAAGAATTCTTAGTGAATAGTTTTAAATAGGATCTGCAACCGATTTTAAGAAAAACACATGCCATTTGAAGTACAGTGAATACTTTGTGCAGCAGCCACCTTACATTCCAAAGAAAACTGGCCATTCTGAATAATGGCCACTCAAAAGGGTTTTCACATATGGTAGTACAAAATATGTGTTTAAACAAACCCTGATTCTTTATTTCTGACAAAGTGAATTTTAAGAATCTTCCAAAGAAAAAGTTATTATTATTTTTTTAAATGCAAGTTGTGTTTGCTTGGATCTTTTTTGAAGGCAGCCTTTTTTTAAAAAAAATTATTGGAAAAGTAAATCCTTAATCGATTTGTCAATAGTTGTTGTGGAATGGGCAATAATATAATTTATTTTTCCAAAAGACTGTTGAGCTGAAAGTTTAATTTGCTGATGGTCACAACCAGTGATGTGGGGTGGGTAAATACCCAGTGGGTAGGTAAATATTTTTGGGGTATATACCTGGGTATTTACCCAAGGCCTGGGTAAATACCCGAAAACTGGGTATTTTGCGGAAAAAAAACATTTTCGAATGCCGATTCACAATGAAACATGCAGAATTTTATAAATACCCCCCAAAAAAAGTATTTGCATGAAAAAAAACGTATTTGTGAATGGTGATTCAAAATTAAACTTAAAATTTATAAATACCCAAAACTGGGTATTTTGCAAAAAAAGTATTTGAGAATGGTGTGATTCAAAATGAAGCTTTAAATTTATAAATACCCTTACACTGAATATTTTGCGAAAATAAAATGCATTTGTTAATGGTGATTTAAAATAAAACGTATAAAATTAATAATTAGGATATTTTGCAAAAAAAATTCATCTCCGAATGTTGATTCAAAATGAAAATAAAAATTATAAATATCCCAAAACTGGGTATTTTTTTATAAAAAGCATTTGCGAATGATTCAAAATGAAATAAAAAAATAAATAAGTACCCCTAAACTGGGTATTTCGTAAAAAAAGTATTTGCGAATGTCGATTCAAAATCAAACATATAAAATTTATAAACATAATACATAGTTATAAAATTTTTAAAGTTTTGACTAAATTATAGAAACAAAAACCAATTGCTATCAGGATTCAGAATAAAGTATTCTAAAACTTAAACGGTATCGGGGAAAATTTAATTTTTACAGTTTGAAACTATGACACTTACAATAGAATAATTATGTTTAGCGCCGTTTATGTTATAGCTATCTATTCGGCGACCAGCTTGTTCTCCGGGAATATAATTTCAACTGACTCTCTTATGTATAGTTTGATATTCATGTTTCCCTCAACAAAGTAATTTTAAACTTCAGACTGTGATAGAGATTTAGCCCGCGTTCTTGACGTAGTCTTGCACTTGTTCTGTTCCTTGTGTATATGAAAGTCCCTAATGGAGTCAAGTAACTGTTCGTGTCAAGTTACATCCAATTGTAAGTAATCGAAGCGAATTTTAATTTTAAAAATTTATTTCAACATCGAAATACCGCGGCAGGTTTTACGTCAAGCAGCATATTAATTAATTGGCTTAAAGCATGCTGATAAAATGAATTTAAGCATAGCAACCATAATCGTTCAGTTTTACTGGATTATTTCTTCATATACTTACTATCTAGAGGACTTTCTTTACAGATTTCACAGAAAAATTCATCAAATAAAAAAAAGAAAAGAAAATGGAATATTATATTAGCTTTCAACAATGGAAGAGAAACAACGGTTTGAATTTCATTGTAACAATGAATGCCAAAAAATATATTTAAAAATTTATTAAAATTAGTGAAAAATATAGAATGAAAACTTAATTGATATATTGAAAAGATAAGTTTTTAAATTTTCAGATGGTGTAAAAATAATGTTTGTGCTGTAATATTTTCGGAAGTTATCAAGGAAAAACTCGCTTCGCAAAATTTCGCTTAATTTTTAATTAATTAAAATTCTAATTACAATTTTTTAAAAACGGTTACGAGGTGCACATTCCCACCCTCCAAAGTATGTTTGTTCCAAATTTTGTTGCTCTAGGCCTAGCGGTCTGTCCTGTAGAGTGCCAAAACACACATATTCTCCTTTATTCTTAGTAGAGATAGACAGTGCCAGTGAATCTTGTGATCCATAATTTACTCCCATTGCCATGCTGGAAGTCAACCATTCTTGTTTTGATTTAGTGAATAGTTAGTCGTTTACTTCACGTGTATTAATATTACTGTGAATTTTACGTTAAAAATTTTAAAAAAGGAAAAGAAACTGCTTGGAGCTTCTAATGTTAAGAAGGATAAAAGTATCCAATGTAAGTATTGTAATGTTGAGTACGAACTTGCTAATGTAAGCAAAATGGAGAAACACATAAAAAATGTTTCAAAAGTCTTGTTGGATTAAAAGAGGTTTTGAAAGGAATAAAATAGCTAATGAATTTTCTTTTAATCAGATTCCAACCATGACACTTACATCAAATTTAGAGTTTTAAGAACATATAAGTATTTATGTTCATAATCCAGATGAATCCCGTCTAACCAGGAAGCTGTGTGTGAGTGTGTGGGTCTACCATACCGTCAAATAATACAACAGATTCAGCAACAAAAAAATCTCATTGCTTTTTGCTGAAATCTTATTACAAAAATAACTT
Source organism: Araneus ventricosus (assembly GCA_013235015.1). NCBI lineage: Eukaryota > Metazoa > Arthropoda > Arachnida > Araneae > Araneidae > Araneus > Araneus ventricosus. Next base: position 33,554 of record BGPR01011615.1, on the reverse strand, counting down.
ACCTCTGTTGAAAGTAATATGAGTGAATGTTACTTTCAGAATAATTCACTTTTAAAACTGCTAGAACTCAAACATCTGCTAACTTATCTGGTACTTTGACTAATTAATCCAAAAAGAATTATAAACAATTGTATGTTTCATTTTAATTTCTACTAACAGCTCTTTGTCATTTTAAAATCAAACTCAACATTTTCTTTTTTAAAAATTTAGTTGAGTTTTTTTAAAAAAATTAATATTTAAGCCACGTATTTTATGTAAGATCTATGATATAGTATTGCGTTTTTGTTTTTTCTGATTCATTTTCTTAGTTTTTATAGAATTTAAAAGGTTCATATATTACTAGTTTCCTTTTTTTTTTGACCTTACCTTATGCTCTATATATATTATATACGTATTTATGTATATTATATAGAGGCATCATATTTCGCAGCAGTGCCTATGTTTTATATGAATAGAGTTAATTGAAAAATAAATACCCATTTTGGGTATTTACCCGGGTAAATACCCTGGGTATTTACCCTTAAAAATAAATACCTGGGTATTTTACATCACTGGTCACAACCAGTATTGTCGCCTTCTTTGTCAAAGTCAGATTCATCCCCTGAAAGCTGCAAAGATTTATTTTTAGAAAAGTAAATTAATAAATTGAACAACTCTTGTATTTTTAGATTTAATTGAAAAGTGTTTAAAATGATTTACCTTCAGCAGAATCTTTCTGCATTGGGCATTGTTCCTATTGCTACTAAGCTAATTGCAACAGTCCACAGCTGGGATCATACTCGATTCCAGCAAGTTTGGAGAGCTCCGATAATTCATCATTCACCTTGATTCATTGAATAAACTGGGCTATATCTTGATCTCTTTGTTGCTAAATCCACATTTAATGATGGTATCTTGACATAAATTGCTTCAGGTGCATATAATCCAATCCAGAGCATTTGACGCAGAAAATTTCTTTATAGTTCACTAGCACCTTCATTTGTTCACCCCATGATCTAATGGCTGAAGTTTTGAGGTCATTTGGGGAAGGAGTACAAAAGAAAGAGCAATTTCATATTTGTGTGCTCAAGCTTCATATGTATGACAAGTGGCATTATTCAGCTGATATTCAGAAGTTGATGACAATTGGAATTGTCATAAATGAGAACCTTTTTCTCTGTGTCCTCATTCTTTGATCAAATTTTGAAAGACCATTTTTCAGAAAATATACTTTGACCTCCCAAGACCCTTCAACCCCCCTCTCCCGCCCCACACACACTGCATGTTCAAATTTCAACCAAAAAATTATGTTGTCCCTCGGTATACCCTTCTTCTACCTGGTGCCAAAAGAGTTTTCTCTGTAACATAATATATTTGTTATTTTACTTTGAGAAACTCAGCTTGAATAGGTTCTGGGGTTATAACAAAGACTGTCTTTTACATTCTCCCACACTTAGGCCACGGCCACCCGAGCACTTTTTGCAGCCGCTGCTTGAAGGTCATCCACAGAAGAATTATAGACAGAACGATGAAGCGCAGGGTTGGCCACACTCGGCTGTTTTTGCTGTTGGCGGCAAGTTCACCCGGTGCATTTCGGCGGCTGTCGCATAAAGATACAGCTTTGCGTATTTTACAAGCGACTTGTTTGTGCGATTTGCTGCTCATCGTTGTTTCTGTTTGTATTTTCATGTCTTTGAGGGCTGGATTATCAAATAGGAAAGTGGACCTCAGGTCTTGAAATTTTTTTCCGGCATTTTCAAGGTTATATTTAAGAGTCTATAAGTTATCTTTGAAATTTTTTAGTTGAAGGGGGAAAATGCCTGGAAAAGTAACAAACATCCAAAACTTTAATAAAATTATAATAATTTTTGCTTCGTTTTCAAGTACGAGATAAATAGAATTAACTTTTTATTATATATTTTTAATGTATTAAAATGTTAACACAAACAACTGTTTGAATTCGCCACTCTGTTCCACTAGAAGGCAGAAACAAATGACTAAGCTCGCATTAAAAAAAAAACGCATGTGTGGCCGGCCATTTCTTGCGCGACAGATCGTTGGATGAAAGTGACGAAAAAACGTTTGTGTGGCCGTAGCCTTAGTTGGATTGAAACTGTTTAAATTTTTTTTAAATCCGGGAACTGAGGGGTAAAAACTTTATACTTTTATCTTAAATACAGCTAACTGTTCCCTCAGTTTTGAAAACCCTGGTATTGACATCCAAAGCGTGTGCACCACTGCACTGAATTTTCTTTCGACAGGGGTGAGAAAGGAAACAGAAATCAAGAGTGATCAATTTCTCATCTCCTGAATGGCGATAGTCTGAATTAGCTAATAGAATACAGGTCTGGATATTGATTAGTCTTGCCTACTAAACCGATCCATTACTAGTAATGACAATTGAAGTATTTGATGATCATTGAAATGAGGTTTTTGTGAGAATTGTTTTCCCCCTCAACAGCAAATATCTGGAATGGGCTAAATACCAGTCCATCTTGACTAAGCGTTTTCATTTGGTTAGCAGGAAATGAATTTGGAGATTTTCAAGAAAAACTGATTCTGTGTTGATATTTAAAAAAAAAATCCTCTGCATTTTGGGGGCCTTTCCAGCTTGAGGCTCATGGTACACACCTGATATACTTAGCCTTTTAAGCCACCCCTCTCATTAAGTGGACATTGATTCCCAAAAACTGACCCATAAGGATAAAAACTCTTTGACTGCAAAGCATGTAACCTTTTCCTTAAGTACAAAGTTTACTTCGAGTTGTAAAATTTTATATCTTTATTGCTTTGGGCGTTTCCCCTGTCAGACAGAAAAATACTCTTCATCTTCAAATGCATCATGCATATTCTGCTGTTTTTCCCGTTAATTAAGAAGTGTAGATATTTTGATGCAGTTTAAAAATTGAAATACACACCAAAGAACTGAATGTAATTAATTTTGTTTTCTGTTTTTAAAAATATTTGAATTTGCCAGAGAGATAGAAACAACTATAGGCTGTGTGAAGAAAACCTGAATCTATTGAAATTTTAGGTGCAGGATCACTTCTAGTTGTAAAATTTTAGATCTTCATCACATTTGAGATCTTCTCTCATTTTGTTTTGGGGCCTTACACTACTAGATTAGGTAGTCTACATGTGTTTGAATCAGTCGGATAAACAGGGTGAAATAATTTTTGGTCAAGGAGGCAATATCAAATTTCTCAGATTGAAATTTCAAGATGATTTAAAAATACATACAGTCTTAAAAATGCATACCATCAGCAAAAGTTAAGTTTAACCAGGAGTGTTTTAAGGTACTATTTTTTTAAAACTAGCGATCTATTTTGTATTGGATGTTAATAACTCCTCTGTGATGAAATTTGAAACAAAAGAAAGTGATTACTAAATTGAAAAAAAAAGGGAATAAGCCAGTAGAAACTAGAATGAAACATCAGCTTACTTCAAGTTGAAAAAATATTGTTTTAGTTCATGTTCAAAGTTTTTTGTTAGTTTTATTAATTTATCTATTTTATTTTCAGAAAAAGTGCCTGATATTGTAATTAAAGAATGGGTGTGGTCCAAATCCAACAAATATAACAAACCCGATTTTGTGCCTTCCATGCCTTTGGGTTGGCCAGTTCCAACCGTAACTCGTTTATGGTTTGGTTCTGGTCCTGATGATAATAAGAAACGTTTACAAGCATTCCTGACCATTATGCGCAGTAACACTCCTTTGATGTGTGATCCACTTTTTGTTCCTCAACATTTAATTATCCTTTGTTGTGTTTTAAGGTAAGATTTTCATATATGTTTCCAAAAATTCATTGTTTGTTTTATTTTTGAGAAATTTTGAATGCTTTTATGTAATTCAGTTTTTAAAAGGAAATATTTATATAACTTAAAATTGATTCTTTAAACGTGGATTCCAGCATAAAATGAGAACAACGAATGATTTTTGTAAAAAAAAAGGGGGGGGGTTGAACTGGAATTTTGATGCAATGAAGGGGGGCTAGCTGCATGGAGTGTCTCATCTGGACCTAGTTTGCAAGTAACACAGTCCTCCTTTTTAATGTGGGACAGGCAGTTTTTGCTATATGTGTGAATACAAGCTGTGTCTTAAATTTACTCTTTGATTACATTTAGTTTGTCATTCATTTGTAGGTTCAAGTATTGGCATAGACTAATTTCTATGTAAATAAATGATAGATGCATGCTGGCTCGTGAAGCAGAAAGGAGATGCTTGCATTTTGTAATTACAGTTATGTTTGCCGAGTGTCCTGTGCCGAAATTAGTATAAGGATTTTATGAATTTCTGAAAGAATCATTTAAAATGTGTGTTAAAGAAATTATTATAACTCCACTTCCAGAGTATCATTATGATGCTTTAATTTTCTGAGAGAAAATATTTGAAAATCAATAAAGTGTTTAAGTAATTATTGTTTGCATAGAGAAATAGAATTTGGATTGTATTTAAAATATTTCTATTACAAATTAAAAACTTGTCCTTTAAAAAAAATGACATCTACTCTTCAGGTGCTTATCTTTTTTTAGTGCTTTTTTTGTGTCTCAATTTTGAGTTACCTGGTGATCAGTTCTCTTCCTTAAGGGGCTTACAAACTAGCTATATGGGATTGTGTAACCTTTCTATTGGGTTATTTTCATCATTTTCTTGAAGAGAACATTTTGATATTTTGTTTAAACTTAATTCAACTTTTTGCATTTCTTATAAATTTTCCATACAGTGGATGCCGCTTAATGTGATTGCGGTTAGCATTATCATTTGCTTTATATTATCAAAAACCTCTGGTCCTGAACCAATGTATTCAAATGTACACAAAAATATTTGTTTAGTGTAATCACTAGATCGTTTGATGTTATCAGTTTTAAAATAAAAAATTGACTGATCCTTTATTTTCAACCAACGTTAACGACTGAAGCTCGTGTAATTTCTCAATCCACATGTAATGAAAAATCTGAGGGTCATTTTTCCCATTCTCACCACACAGCATGTCAAGAATTCTTGACAAGTTCCTGGAATCTGATATTAGCTGAAATTATCAGAAACTGCTTTGCCCACATAGGCTTCTGTGAAACATTAGATTAAAAACTTCCAAATGTCATTGGACGCCCATTGAGAAGGATATTCCAGTAGCAGCCACACTGACAGACTTGGAATTTTCCCAAGCTGTTTGTGAGCAAAACTAAGCAATAAATGTTAATGATTCCAATGGCAACGAATGTGTTGAAGAAAACCCTACAACGAATGCCGAAATGAGGCAAGCACTTGATATTTTAGAATACAGCGAACAGCATCGTTAAAAAAAACAGTATGAGTGCGAACAATATATAAGTGAACTGTTAAGGAATAATTGTCAACAAGCAACAATTAATGATTTTTTTTAATTGTTATTTTTGAAACAAATTATAGATAGTCCTGAGGTAAGTGTTTTTTCCCCCTTTTCCCTTGATGTGATAAAAATATAGTTGATTTTACCCAATTTGGTTATTGTTATCAAATTTTTTAAGTCCTGAAGTGATCACATTAAGTGGCAGCTACTGTACATTGTCTTGCTTTTAATTGCTTTCCTTCATTTTTTAGCTTCATTAGTTTTTCTTTTATGGCAAATTTCACTTCAAAAATTCTTTGCTTTTATACAATACTGAGCTCGACTGTGCTAATATTATCTTACCATATGTGTGGTTTGTGGTGACTTCTTCAGTTTTGATTAGAGGGTTGGTAATTCTTTCTGTAGGTCGGCAATAATAGGAGTCATCTTGTAACTGTCAATCAACTGGTGTCAGTTTTGTGGTTCTTATAGTATATTTGCTGTCATTCTGCTAAACAGTTTAAACTGTCCTATTATAGATAGACAGATTATACCTCACAGCTGTTCAACTGTACTTCAGTCCCAAAGTTTATAACTATTTTACCCTTTTAACTTGTAGTTAGTGAGGAGCAAGCTGGAATAAATATTTCTTCCCATTGTCTTTTTATTCCTGTCCTGATAGAGGTGTTGAGATAAATTTACTATCTGACCTGTCGCATGCTCCTGTTCCCTAATTGTCAATAACTTACTTGCAGATATTTTCCCCTTAACTATAAAAAAGTTGTGAAGTGTTGTTGCTTAAAGTCGGGTCAATCTTCAATCAAAATATTTATGCTGTCGGAAAAAATTTGAAGTTTTCCATTATAGTTACGAGTCACAAGACACTGAATTCTTGTTGCAGTGTTATTACTGAACTCTACTTATTTTCATTCAGTTAAAAAAAAACATTCAGGGCATTCATCATAATGATAATTTGCAGTTCAAATGGCAGATAATGCGAAATTGTATGACTGATAATAAAGCACAGTTTGTATTTCACATCTTGTAACCCATTTCCATAACGTATCCCAATTTTCAGTTTGAAGCTGTCATTCACCTCAGCAATAAGATAAACCATCATAACATTTATTTATGATTTGCTGAAAGTCGGTTCATGCTGTGCATTTTCTATTCCAAGTATCTCTGTTTCATATATTTATTTATTCATTTAAATTTGTATTTAATTAATTATTTGTAAATTAAATGAAAGATAATGTTCGTCTTGGTATTCTTCAGATTCTTGCTGAAATTGTCAAACTTTCTAGGGGTTATACCTTAGAGGAAGATTGAGAACCAGCACACTGAGCGTTTTGTATAACACCTGTAATCGGTTCATACTGGTAGTTAAAATCTTTATCATTTCAAAAATTTTAAACAAAAAAAGCAATTCCTAAATAGTAAGAAAAGGAAGGGAGGGAAAACACAAGAATATAAATTAGTATAAGGTCATTAATTTATTGCAAGTAGGAAAAATGTATAGTTCTCTCTCAAACCTCATGGTAGTAAGTTTTCTACTCTGGTATTGGTAAAAGAATTGCTTTATAGGATTTCTAGCATCAATATGTTTTATATAGAAAAAAACATTTGCACAGCTACTCTGTTGCAGCACAGTGATTGTTAATTAGTTTCTATTAGTTTTTTTTTTATTTATGTTGATTAAGAGTAAAACATATATAACAGGGATGGGAACCTGTGGCTTTGCCAGTTATATACAATTTGCAGTAAAATATATAATTGTTTGTAATTTAATAATAATTGCAGAATAATAACCTTTAAGATTCTGCTCGTGCAGCCTTTTTCCCAACTGCCGAAATTTAATGAGGCATTTCAGTGCTAAAAGTTTCCCCACCTCTGACAAGACCATTGAGTTTTTTATGAGCATTTAGTCCTTTTAACTTGTTTTTTGCTTTTTGTACATCTATCTCGTTTCAAACAATTTTGTTTTTACATTTTCATTGAATTTTAACATTTTTAGTACCATTGTGTTGAATTATAACATTTGATTGGTGCAGTTTAGCCAAAAATGTCTCTTGCACCATCAAACCTCAAACAACCAACCAACCAACCAACCCCACCCTTGACCTATAGAATATTAAGTCCCCAAGCTTAGCAGACTATACTTTGCAATGACTTGGATCTACCGAGCCATTTGCTGTCACTCTTCTTTTAAACCACTGAATTACTGTTCATTTCAAAACCCGAGACTAGCACTTTTGGACGACTTTACTAAGGAAAGGGGTGACAAGTAATGAGTAAGATTAGCACTTTTCCAGAATTCTTTGTTAGATCATGACCTTCATCCAATTAGGTGTATTCTTTTTTAGTTAGTTTTTTTAAAAATTAATCTTTACAACAAATCAATATATGAAAATAAAATGTTTCTATATTTGTACTGTTAAGTAAAATGTAAACATCTCCCCCTTCCATTTTGCACTTCACGCCTATTTTGGTGAAATCAACTCCACCTGATAGATGCACAAAAGCTCAGAGGGTTTCTGTATATGAAAATAATCAGTAGCTATGATTTGTTTTGAGGTTTTTTTATAGTGGGCCTCATAAGTCGCTCAGCCTTACTTCTTGTAATTATTTTTTGTGAATATGTGTCAAAGAACATCGATATGTAATAGCTTCCCAACATTTTTAAAAGAATTAGGAGTGTGCTTTTAGATTGCACTACCATTGGTGTCTATAGACATGCATTATAATTTAAGGTGTTGATATAGTTTACTGCATAGTCATTATTTGTGTAACCGGTGGGATTCGTGAAGAACAACTGTAAGGTATGAAATAAAATTTTGAACTCTTGTCTTTTTTGTATAACTAGCTAATACACCCATCATTGATCAGAATTAAATTATTTTCATCTTTTTTACTTATGAAAAAATAATTATTTAATTAATTTCACAAAACGTTCATTATATCTTTCTTATACTTTAGTATTTGTGAGCAAAATTTGAAGTACTTGCAACTAATATTACTAACTTGTGGAGAAAATCAGCTTTCGGCAGTTTTCAAAAATTGTCTGATCCAATTAAAATTTTAATTTTAAAATGTTGCAGATGATAAAATGATTTTGTGTAGTATAATATTTTGTATGAGGGTATTTTTAATATTAAAAATATTAGACATGAAAACATTTTTATCCTGAACAATGCCTGGTATATTAGCTATTAATTAAATAAACTTCAGAAACTTCTAAAGCCAATAAAAAAACGTTTCACAACACAAACACCTAAAGTTAGAGTAATTCAAGGTCTCATCATTGCTTAGTTACAGAACTGCTTGTTAAAGATGATGAATGGCATTGTTACAAATTATGCTTAAAAATTAAGGAAAAAATTGCTCTGAAATAAAATTCATATCATTGAAAAGGTACATTTTTTAATTTTAAGATGGTATAAAATCCTTCTTGTGCGAAAATTTGCTCTGAAATTACTGCTGAAAAATATCAAAATTTTGGTTAATTTTGTAATTAAAATGTTTATTTAACTTTTGCACTTTAAAAAGTTGACTGTATTCTTTCTTTTGTTTTAAATAATAATTGTCCAAAGTTTGGTTGAAATCAGTCCAGTGGTTTAGGAGATGTGGAACATACATACCCACAATGGCTTTTATTTATATGAAGATATGATCTCTATATTGTTGTGAAGCTGTAAAGTTGTTTTCCTGACATGCTAATCTTATGGCAAGAAAGGGAGTTTTATGGAGATTTTACCGAAAGCCAAGTCGATGAAACCTGACCTTGGAGACAAAACAAAGCTTCCAGAAAATTGTATAATTATGATCCTATCTCTACTAGGAGCTGAACTATGGTAACCTTCAAGAGACTTTCATGCAATGTCACATCCTGTTGGAAAAAGTATAAATACCAAGCTACGTTAAACAATCAGTCAGTTGGAGTTTGGTGAGCAGTGCAAGCTGGTGAACTGATAGACATTGAGCACTATTGAAAGTGCTGTGATTTATATTTATTAGTGATCTGCTGCCTGTTTGAGTTATTGATTGATAAAAATGTTGCTTAGTTACTATCAATTTTTTCTTGCCTTTCCTCATATTTTTTCATCTTGGTTTTTTGTTATTTTTATAAGCTCTTGTTATTTATCAAAAAATATTACACTTCTTTTTATGCACCATCAACAACTGAAGGATTTGTGCAATGCACATTAACCCTCTGATTACTCAGAGTCGTGGGACTTTTTAATACTGAAATGCCCGAGTTCCTCTTTCAACAATGATAAGAGAGATTCCACTTTTCTCTCATTCCTGATAGCCTCTGCTTAGCAGATGGCTATCAGGGGGATTTGTACAAAGAATTTTGTTCAACTCTTCCTTCCTTCATGTTGAGTTATTGTAACAAACAAAGCATGCATGTGCTTTGGGAATTCAATCATTCACACTTAATGAGGAGAGTGGGGTGGAAATTTCACAGGGATATTCGAGTGATCAGCATACTTTGTTTGAACCAGCGTTTTGGGTGCTTCGGTATTGAAAGAGTTTGGCCATGAAGCGTAATCAACTAATGTTCGGGGTGCTCTATATTTGTTGTTCTCTAGAAATCCCTTATATCTCATGTTCTGTGAATAATTGCTTCTTTGATGCTTTGGAAAAGAAATATATTTTTGTGACTTGTGTTTAGATAATAATATAATCTCTTTAGATATATCCTGAGTAGTCCAGAAATGCCATTTCTTTATAAACATGAATTGGATGCTTTTCTTGTACAAGCAGTTGATCCTCACCTAATGGATACAGAATATACACAGAAATTAGAGGTAATTTAATCTGTTTAATTTTTTGGTTGTAAATCTGTATAATATTATGTTTTATCTTGCAAATAATTGTTAATAAAAATTTGTAAATTTTTAAGGTTCCTCTGATTACTCCTCGTGGAATAATGCTTGCTGCTATATTCATGAATGGTGTAGATCATGCTATTATGGCAAATGATGCTTGCGGTGCTCCTGTATCATGGTTGATGTGTTGCCCTTGGTTATTTTTTGATGGGAAAATTTTTCACCGTAAATTGCTCAAGGCTAATGCTGCCAAAAATCTAATGGATCTCTGTGATAACCGGGTAGGTTTACTTAATGGTATTTTTTTCCTTGTTTTGAAGATTAGTTTTTTAATGTTGCTGTTTTTTTTTTAAATCAAAATGCAAATGAAATTTGGTAATAAAAGGTGTTGACAGAGAAAGTAAACTGTCATTGCAGGACAGCTTCAAACTGAGGGTGCGTCATGAAGTAATATGCTAAACTTCTTTCATTTGCACAGAATTAAAGAATATTTTTTACAAAAAGTAATTCTTGTGTTGCAGCATATAAATTGTTATACTCACTCTGTGATAAGTGGGATTTCATTAAATAGCAATCAAGTATCAGTTACTTTTCCTTTTTATCTGTTGTGCGATTCTTCATTATTTTTTTTATTTTTGCACTAGTGTAATAGGTAATATCTCTTATAAACTATTGTTTTATTTCTTGTCCCTCTACTGGCAGGGCAGCCACATCCTGTTACAAAGTGACTGACTATTTTTGTGGCTATTATTTTTAAAGAAAATCCAAAAGGGGGCTTTTTACCTTTTAGGAACATTTCTAGTAGCAGTTGTGTAGTTACATAGCTGGTGCTTTAAAAGAATGAAGAAATCTTGTGATCAGGGCCCAAAATTTAGGTAGTAACATGCAAATACAATTGTAAACATTTCTGTGAATTGTGAAATATTTTGCGGCCTTAAATGTATTTGTTTTTATGATTATCATGGCTCAAGATGGTTGCTTTTTAGGTAACATGGACTTCAGAAAGTGTTTTTAGAAAAGTGATAGTTTTTATATCGCATAAATTTACATTAATATATAATTAAATGAATTAAAGATAAATAATTTCTCTAGCTACAAAATGTGTCAGTTATGCCTGAAAATGTGTGAACCTGCAATCTGTTCCAGGTCATAAATTTTCAGAGAAAGATCTTAATGATGCCACGCATCATCTTTCTACTGATTTTCCTTGTTGAATAATAATAAACAGCATGCACTGTATTTTAATAGATTTTTTTCTTTATCATTAATTATAAGTTTTTAACTGCTGCTCAATGAACAATCGGAAGATTTCGGAGTGCTTTGATATTGTTACGAAAATCGTCTGGTGGGTGTACCTGAATGTAGCCCAACAAGCAGGATAATGATAATAAAAAATGCTTTATTCCATGAATATTCCAACAAAACATGCGCACATGTAACAAAAATAAACAGCACTGGTATAAATTAGCAAAACAAGCAGACAGCAGATCAGTAATAATTGTCAGCAACAGCACTTTCAATATCACTCAGTGTCGAACAGTTCACCAGTTTGCACTGCAGACTAAACTCCAAAGAGGATGATTTTCTCTTTTGATCATCTCAGTATTTATAGCTTTTCTAACAGGGCATGACATCACATGGAATTCTCTAGAAAAATCCAGATCTCGGTTGGTATGAGAGATACAGAACGCTGCCCCGTGTCCCTGTGCCTGATGACATTACGGCAACTGAACCGGTTGAGTGGGATATGAGAGATACAGTCATAATTCTTGAAAATTCTAGACCCTTCATTTTTGTTGCTAAGGTCGGAGTCATCGCCTGGCAACCATTAACCCTTGGTAGGAGGGGCTGGCATACAGAATATGCAAATGAGTTTTTTCTTGCTGTGGATTTTCGACTGTTCCTCCCTGAGCCCTCTCTCTCTCTTCCCCCCCCCCAACCTAATAGGAGCATCCCCTGAGTACAGTGCATCTAGATGATTCAGTCAGTCAGACATCTGACTTCCATTCTAAGCATTTTTTGTACTCGCGTCATGTTGGCGAACTTAGTGCACCACCACTCCAAGTATGCCAAGAAATTTTTTGTGCCTCCTGGAGATTATCAGTGGATTTTAAAAGAACTTTCAGATGAAGAAGCACTCAAAGCTGTGGATAGTGCATCTGATATTGGTGAATTGGAGTTCACTCTATATGCTGATCATGAAACTGACTGAGAATTCTACACAGGTTCTTCAATTCTCTCAAGGTTCCTTGTAACATCATGTTTCTCTTACACACGATAATTCTCTCGGTGTTGAAAATTATTTTTTTTTTTTTTGTAAAAATAATTTATAAATAGTAAAGGGTCAGTGGGAAGTAAGCAAAATACATAAATGGAAGAAAAGTACTCTGAGTAGTAATTTCGCAAAATTACCTTGTAAAAATTTGTTGAAAACAGTTCTTTTGTTTTCCAAAAACAGTGATGTACATGACGAGCTTTCCAGAAAATTATAAACTGATATGATTGATGCTCCTGTAGAGAATATAAATTTGTATCTTCACTAAAATAAACTCCAAAAAAATCTCAAAAAGAAGCAACACCATCAGATCAGAAGGGTTGGCTTTTTTGGGATTTTATATTTACTAGGGTGCAAAAATATATCAAAAATCGATCTGGTAGAAGCCTAGGTGAAATCGGAGCACCAGAATTAAAATTGTTCATTAATCTCCAGGGTGCGTACGGTCATGAAAAGTGCTTAAAAACTGCTTACTTTTTATTTTCGTTTTAGAAGGCCCTTAAAAGTGCTTACTTTTTATTCAAAGTTTGTATAAAGTGCTTATTTTTTATCATGGTGCTTAAAAACTCATTATTTTTAAAAAGATGTTATGAGTTTCCGAGCAAGAACTATTTTATGTATAAAAGTAATTGAAATTAATGATTTAGGATTCTAATTTTGTACCTAAAAATCTTGTTGCATACGTATTTTTGGTTTATTTTTCTGCATGTAGAAATGTTTTCCTGTAACAAGTTAATGAGAATATATTCTAGTCATGACAGTAGGATAGGTAGTAAATTTATCTCCTGTATATTTTATTACTTAAATCGTGTTAAGTTAAAAGAAGAAGAAGAAAAAAACAGAGTCCTTACTTCCCTCCCTTTAGGTGCTTAAAAAGTGCTTACTTTTTTCTACAAATTTGAGTATGCACCCTGGTCTCAAACGATTCAGAAACTTGTGCTCTGCCATCCGATTCAATGACAAAGATATGAGGGACACATACAAAAAACCTGATATGTTAGCTGCAATGAGAGATTTTGACTCTTTCAATGAAAACTGCCAAAAATTTTCTACACCTGGTGACCAACTCATGGTCAACGAAATATTGGAGCCCTTTCGTTAGGAGATGCTGGTTTAATCAATATTATGCTGAATAATTTTTTTCTATTTAATCTTTCATTCTTTTTCTTCATTATGGTTTCTTAACAGATTAAAGTAAAAAATTAAGAAAAATGGGTGGAAAGCAGAGGGTTTAAAAAATGACTTGGCATACTCCATATGGCACCCCTCCCAAACTGTACCATACACCAGCCCCTCCAACAAAGGGTTAAGAGTCTCTGTAAAACTCTTTCCAGCCATAAGATTAACACTGCAGGGAAAACGATTTTACAGATTTAACAGTATGTTGTCCCATTCATTTTCTCTTCTTTTTTTTTACATCATTCTATTTTTATTTCACCTGTAATAATAATTCCATCCATAATATGTAAATTGTTCGGTTAATTAATCTTATGATTTTACAAAACATAAAAACCCTTTTATGCTTGTAGAATGAAATTAGATAATCTGAACATTGGATTGATATTGAATTACAACTAAAATCTTTTCATGGAGTGTGTTCTGAATTTGAAACTTGCTTAATATCACTAAGTAGTTAATTGTATTACAGAGAGCTTTTTATTGAAAAAGCACTCTGATTTCTTTTGTTTGCTGTAATAGTATTGTGTTTAATTTATGTGGCATTTATTTCTGCATATATTTTTAGACTAAACCCTTTGTTCTCGAGTCAGCATCACCACTCAGGTAAAGCATCTGGGCTGATGGGCTTAGCCTATTAACTAAGAGTGATTAAGAGAGATTCAACAGAAACAGATACATACTAAAAGAGAAGATATTTATTTAATCCCTGAATTAAAAGTCACATCACTGTGTGACGAAATAAAATAGCAGCGGTATAACATTAGACAGTTCCAGTATATATACAATAATGAATCTGCACAGTTTGATTACAAAGTGGTTAACACAAAAGGATCTGTCGACACAAATGTCTAAGTTGATGGATTGGTAACTTGGCTCTAGTAGTAATGGATGCCACAAGTACTCGCCTTTGAGTCTGAATGATGCTACCTAGGCGTGGTACGGGTGTACAAACTGCTCGAGTCGCTGTCCAAGACAAATATAAGTGCAATTATGGCTTCTAATTTGAGAACTAGTGATTGAAATATCTATTTAATTGGTAGCGAGGGTCACAAAATTAACGGAAGCAAACTTCCATCCAACCAGCAAGTACTATCGGTGTTATTTTATGATTTATATGAGGTTAAACTGTCCCTAAGTGAAAGTGACAGTTCAGTAGTGCGGGAATGCCCGATTTGTTGGAAGAAACCAAGGTTTCCTAAAAGTATGACACCTCATATTGTAGAAAAAATTATGATGTACTCTTATAGGCACAATCTTCAAAAATTGAGGGCAGAAATGCAGAGAGAACAAGAGTATAAGTTTACATCAGATTTAAATAATTTATTTGACACTGCTGACGCTAAAACTTTGGAAGTTAAAAAAAATTGAAGACATAACATTTTTATTGAGTCAAAGAGAGCCAGGGCGGAGGGGATGTCTTTATGGGAATCGATATGAAGATAAGGCTTTATTGTGAGTCAGAGAACAAGAAAACACACGGACTAAGGCTCATTGTGGTTCGGAAATTGTTGACAATTGCATGGATACATCAAAAGAAACTTCGGGCATCCAGGATATTACTGATCAACCTGGGACTTCGTCAACTAATTAACTTGTTTTTAACTCCAAAATTAATGGCTGTATTCAACAGATGACACATTAATCAGTAAAATGTCGTTTTTGATTTCGAAATCGTAGATGAGTCTTTAAGCCATAACATAGATGAACTGGCAATCAATCAAAACCTGATATAAGGATATCTGGACGATTTTCATAAGAAGGGAATAAAGATTATAGAATAATTTAAAGGAAATGAATCTAGTTTCCTTGGGATGGTAAATTGCTACTTTAAATGAATGAGATTTAATAAGTGAAAGGCTACCTATCATATAAAGATAAAAAAATTGTTTGGTGCCAAAATTAGAAAATTCTTCAGGGAAGGAGCAAACGATGGCTGTCTGGAGTATTCTAAAAGATTAGTGGTTGAAAGACAAGGCTCAAATTCTTTGTTGTGACACAAAGAGTTCCAACACTGGTCGTATGAACAGTGCGATTACATTTCTAAAGCAGTAAGCAGATCGAAAGATGGTATATTTTCCATTTCGGCATCAGGTGTACGAAAAAGTGCAACAAAGTGATTTAGATCATGAGGTTAGCTCAAGTGACTAGCAGTTCATGTGTTGTTTTCTCTAAAAAAAAAAAAAAATCAGAAAAATAATCTGGAATAAATGGATGCACGAAATATGTGGTGAGAGCGAAATACTGTGTAAAGTAAAATATCTTTCTAATGCACTTAAAAAATGAAAAATCGAAGCATGATTAAAGGAAGCTCGTTGAATTATAAAGATAGTCAATTTTAATTATTTTTTTAAAATTTTTAACAAGATTTTCTAGTGAATATTTACAATTTAAGTCATTCAGAATTTAGACAAGACATCAAAAAATGAGTTCTTTGTTGTTTTTCTTCAGGAAAAGCATTAACAGACTTCATTTCTCAGAAAAGTTTTAATTTATTAAAGAAATTGGACATCTAGAAATTGAATTTCCGAATCTCAGTCAGATCTTTGGAATAGGGACGGTTATTATTCAAAGTTATAAGAAACATTCCGGGGAAACTCAGTGTTGTCAATGATACAGCTGAATGAGGGGTAAAATGTATGCAAGCTTTTTAATCGACTCTTAACTGTGGATGAAGAGCAAAAGCAATTTCTTTTTCAAGACCACAGAAAGCAATACCCGGACTGTACAAGAAGGCTATTCTTAAATGCGAAAATTTATTTCAATATATTATTATTTAGTTTTAAATATATTATCAAAATTATATTATTAAAGCTGTAAATTATTACAGCAAAATAATACAATTTCTTTATATGAATAACAAATATACAATTTTAAGTGCTAAATTTTTTTCTCCTACATCTTTATTTAACCCTTTGCGTATAGATATTCTTTTTTTAGAGCACAGATTATCGTACTTGATGCACCATCCCGTTTTTTCCAACTCTATGCTTATTTAATTATATGCAACTTTATTTTTTATGGTATATTAAGATTAGATGTTGAATGGATGGATGATACAATCGTTTGTGCTCGAGTTTGAGTCCCTATAATTCTTCGTGAAGTGGATAGTCCTTCACGTCAGTCTCAAAATTAGATTTATGGTTTTGCTGTACTTGGTCCATTGAGATATAATGCATCAGATTCGTCCTCAGCTTGTCTCTGTTTGCCTAATTCTTTCAAAACAGACAAATAGTTGTAGAATTAGGGTAACAGAATAGTAGTAGGGATAATTTCCCGCTGTTCCGTGATAGTCAAGTAGGGTTATGGAGAGCTTTTCATGCACTTTCAAGCATGATCGGATTAATACAGCTCATGCGGCACGGGTTAACCTTTATATATTGAAGTAATATTTGGTATACTTACATATTTTGGTAAAAGGAAAAAAATTAGGGGGTGTGCACTTGAAAAATGTTAAATAAATTTTTTGCCATTATAATGAGGGCCACCCTAGTGACTACGTAGAAATAACACAAAAGGATCTGTAGACACAAGGGTTCAAGTTGATGGATTGGTAACTTGGCTCTAGTAGTAATGGATGCCACATATTTATTTATTTTAATGAAGTATTTGTTACAAATCAACATACACTTTTTTATATTTATTAAAAATTCTCCTTTTTAAGTTTGAAGAAGTATCTGCTGTGGAGCATATGCGAAATGCTATTGTTGAAGGCCTTTCCATTAAATTTCTGACTCCAGCAATTCCACCATCACATAGACCACCTCATCCATCATTCCCAAATTATCCTGTTCCTCTCCAGCCTCCTATTCCACAAGGACGTGGTAGAGGTAAATGCTTTTTTTCCCTTCAGTTTGTGATTTTCTGTTCATATATTATAATCTATCTAACTAGAAGATTTGTGCCCGTCTAAGACGGGCTTTTACCTTGCCAACAATATCTCAGATCTGATTGTCACAGGTTTAATAACGAAAGTTGTTGAAGAAGTTGCCAGAGTGCTTAAGGAATAATAAAAGCATGAAAAATGGAACTAATGAATCAATTGTCACTAACTTTTGTTTTAAAAAGTATCTTCTCTATCCATATTGTTTACCATAACTCAAATCAAAATTAATGACTAAAATTAAATAAATGACTAGTGATTTGCAAAAGAATGCACCACAATTTCAAATCTTAAGAAATAACTATTTTAACAAAAACCGAAAGTTACAAAACAAAAAACATGCACCATAAATTCAAATCTTAAGAAAGAACTATTTTTAATAGCTTAAAAAACAGAACTCATTTACCAACACTCACATCAGAACTAATTAAAAGCAATTTGTAAAAAACTTTAAAGATTATAAATACTAATTCGCAAATTATTAAGTAAATCAAATTACTCATTTACCAACCTTCAAATGAGAACTAATTAAAAGCAATTAGTAAAAAACTTGAAACATACTGCTTCTAGATCTTTTGCTGATTCCAAAAAACTTCTAACTGTTTGGCGAAGTGAGAATACTATATGGAATCAACATAAACGGGTAACAGAATTTTTTTTTTTTACAGTGCGTGGTTTAAGCTCCATAAATAAAAGAAGAGAAAATTCTAACTCGGGTCATAAACCTGTCTAAATTAACTCGAAACAGTGTGTTCTAATTTATAGATATAGACAGACCGTCCGAGTCTGAATCTCTTTGGTATGTAGCCAAACCCAAACCATGTGACCGTTATTTCCATGCCTGGGCAAATCTAATCTAGATTTTGTTTAATTACTAAACTAATGGAAAACCATAAATTTTTTTAACACCGCAATACTGCAGTATATTAAAATTTGTTTTATCAAAAAATTGTACTAGTTTGATAATACAATAAAATTTTAACTGTACAACTAATTCCATCATTTTGTCTTCAAAAATTATACTTAAAAATTTACTTAATAGGACATCAACGAGTTGTACCTCGTGGTGGACAGTTGGAAGTTGCAGGAGTAGTAGTTGGGAGTTGGGGTCCTAATTATGGTCAAGGTCCCAGATCCCCCAGCCGTAGTATACCACCACAAATTGTATCTGTTGGAGGAGTTGGAAGGTAAGGTTTTTCAGTTAAATCCCATTTCTATGCATTTGGGGATTTTATTTTTCTGCTATAATTCAGAGCGTTTAAATTGGAATAGTATGAATGTTTACATATGCAAATGAAAATTCATATTTTGGCCTCAATTCAATCAACATTTTGAAATAACAGATTGAAAAATAAGTTGCATTTCATGAATTTTTGTTTTGCTTATTGAAACTTGATGGAAAGGTTAGAACAGTATGCAGTAAGTTGTTTTTTCACCATTTTCTTTTTATGGTATGTAACTCATAGACGAATGTTGATAATTATGAATGAATGGTATGGTATTATTAGTTCCTACTAATATAATGTATGATATTTGAAATATTTGTGCCAATAGTGAAAACTCCTGTCTGTGACATCGGCTTAACAATTCAAAGCTTCTATATGCCAGAGGGGTTATTAATAATGATAATTGTATAGTAAAACATGAAAGCTACTGCAAAAGACAAAAAAAATAGACTATGAAAGTTACATAACAGATGCTTGATTGGTGATTTGTATTTTCATATGGCTTAAATATTAAAAAAAACTCATATGTGAGAGAGGAAACATTTCATATGATTGAATTATTGGTAACTAATTGCTTCAGTGACTAGCTGGTTCTCCCTCCTAAAATGGAGTAATAATTCAGTTAAATTGATGAATTAAAAACTTTTCATGTTTAAAATAGTTAACATTTTATTTAACTTGATTTATTTTTAATTAAAGGCATCAAACAAAATAATTTCAAATTTGTGTTACTGAAGCAAATGAATTGTTGTTTTTGAAAAAAAAATATTCAACATAAAATTTATACAAATGATTTCTATAAATCTAGGTAACGGTTGTAGGAAGAAAACCCACTGAAATTTCAAATTATTTAAAATGCACTTCAAAGACGAGTCAAACATAATTGCTATGAAATTCATTTGTTTCCAAAATCAATTGGGGGAGGGGTGATGAATTTGCCCCTTCAGGTGTATCGATTCAAACCTTAAGGCTGAATAATATTTTGATTGACACATTTTTGTTTATTTATTTTTAGTGTAAGTACACACATTAACCAAAAAAAGTCACCCACATAGCAGTTGCCTACACATGGCAGAACTATTCGTTTTCTCTCTGTACACAGCATGAATAACATGTTCTGTATACTTAAAGATATCAGTAATTTACATCATTATGCTCGACTATGCACAATAATATCTTCCATGAATTTATTAAAGAGAGATGTTTCTTGTTTTTCCCCTATTTAGCATAAATCTGCTTTTGGCACAGTGTACAGGCCATATACAATTGCACATATAAGAAGCATGCTGTGTCTAAATTGGTTCTTGCTGCTCCAACCCTAGGGCTTAACCCTTCATTAGTCACATTGGGTAGAGATATTCCCCATTAGATTTCAAAATGCTGCACATGAAATTCCATTCATTCTTTAGAGGTCAAACTTTCAGTTCTTGTTCGTCCTTGAAATATTCTGGACCAACATCACACAGTCATTCAAGTTCAAAATGCAAGTGCACTGGAGATAAGATAGTACAAAGGCTGTCTGTCTGTGAACATGATAACTTGAAAACCATTAGAGCTATGGGGATGAAATTTGGTATGTGGTCTTTAAACATAATTTGTATGTTTCTATCAAATTTTGGGCAAAATCCGTCAATGGGAAGTCTGTCTGTATGTCCATGTTCATGTGAACACTATAACTCAAAAACTTGAATAGCTAGATGGATAAAATTTGGTACACAGTTTTATCGTCATGAATGTAGGTCCATATAAAATTGTGGGCCAAATCCATCAAACAGGTGTTCAAATTTCATATTTGGTTCAAAATGCACATTGCGACTGTGTGTTGTCAAGCGTTCCGCTTATTTTTCTCAGGTTAGTATGTTTGGCGTTCTACGAAGGAAATTGTAGCGAGCTGCAAACACACACTTCAGAAATTATGACACCCACCTAAAACGAAACTTTGTTCTGACATTCTCCAGATAGAAGGTATGGTGAAATCTTGAATGATATCTGTATTAAGATTTCATACTCAAAAACGTTAAATAAAGTTGTGGTTCTTCAGCGCACGTAAAAATTGAGAACATATGCAATTTTTTTTGCAAAACATTAAGTTTTTGGGAATTCATGAATTTTATATGTTTCATTCTAAATCGCCATTCATAATTTTTTTTTTCTCAAAATAACCAGGCCTTTTGGGTAAATACCCCAAGAATATTTAACTACCAACTGGGTGTTTACCCACCCCACATTACTGGTCGTATGCGAGAAAGTTTCGGGAAGGCCACTCCTGCTGTTTGTATTTGTAACAAATAAAAATGATAGATAAATAAAGCTAGTTAATACTTCAGAGAATGGGATAAATTCAAGTAGAATCCTAAAAAATATGTTTCATGATGCTTCTAATTAGTTAATTTGCTATTTTATGAACTTTGTATTTTGTAGTGGGTAAAAATGCAAGCGTTTTTGTTTTCCTCTTCCCTTTAGAATGCCAAAATATGCAAGTTATTGCCAGCAGTGAACAATATGAGCAATTTTAAATACCTAACTTTTATTGAAATTCTGGAGATTATCAATTAGAAAAAGAAAAAATCTTGTTAGCCAAGTATGGAATAAAAAAGTTTGATATTTTGACAGAATATTCGAAGAGTGTTAACACTGCTGTATTTCTGATTCAAAATAATCAATACTTGATTTTCATGAAATTTTAAGGCTTACTGGTGTAAATTATATGTTAAATAAATAGAATGGTGTTCTTACAGCTGACAAGTGCAGTTTAAATTTATTATAAGTTTCATATTTAAATTTCAAAATTTTAATCTTTTATTTTATAATTGGTTCCCTCTCCCTCATTTTTAGAGGACGTGCTGTGGTAAATAATGCTGCCCGAAGAGGTTTTCCACTTGGTAGGGGCTCTCCGCCTCCTGGAAGACAAAGAACTTCGTCACCAACCGCAGTCAATACAAGTCCACAACGTTTAGGAATGGGTCGGGGTGCAGCTGTTTTAGAGAATTCTAAAGTTAATTCTAATAATATGGTAAGTAAAATTGCATCATATTTGCTGAAGGGGTCATTCCCTATTACCAAGCTTAACATTTTTTTTTTTTTTAACATATATATAACATCTGTAAATGAAATATATATGATTATTTTGTTATTTTACTCGGAACTCAAAGTAATAATGCTCAACTTCTTAAGATCTGATAAAGATTTAACATTTTTGCCAATATCTTAGGTCTTTATTAAAACTAAGTAAAAAAAACAAAACATTTTAACGCATTGACTGCCATGTTAAACTTTCCCCCCCTCCTAATACAACAGAGCAATGAATGACAGTCCTTATTATGAAAACAAAATACCATACACTATCAAACTACAGAAAAACGTGTATCAAAGCAGATATACATATTACTAGGAAAGCAAGCAAATTACATAAAAACATGAATGCACGTAAGTCAAAGTCTGATTAATGAGCATGACTTTAATATAATTCACACTACACTTCAGATTTAGTCTAATAATTATATTTTAATTTTTAAAAAAGCTGATAGGTGAAGATTTATTCAGATTAATAGGCCACAACAAAGTCTTGCATGATATAAATTTTAAAAAATGAAGGCATTGGAAATTGAATAATGAAACTTGTTTAATAATCGATTACACATATCAGTTTTCATTTGCCAAAATTAAGGTGGTGCACCTGCTATGATTTTTTAATTAATGTATTTGCAGGAAGTATGCTAATAAAATGCTTATTAAAACACTTATGTTTCAGTTCATACTTAAGCAAAAATAAGAATTTTTTGAATATTTGGTCCAGCTATTTCGTTAGACCTATTTCCCCTTTGTATGTGATCATTCTCTTATTTAAATCATTGCATAGAGCATTTATTGCATATTAAGTTATCCCCCATTAATTTTTCTAGTAACACTGGGAAATATATGTTCTGGTTATGAGTACTGATAAAATTTTTAAATGATGAAGCAATATATGTGATGGAGTCTTAATTCTACTCAAGTCCTGTCATAAATTCAAAATTGGTAGACATTAAATTTGAGAGTAAAAGGTAATTTTTTTTTTTCATCGGACTGTAATTATGAATTCATCATCTTTGTTTTTTTTCTATATACTTTGTATAAGGGGAGGAGGTATTGAAGAATTTGGCTGAGATGTATAAAAAGATACTAAATTTATCTAATACAATTTATATACAATATAGTAGCTAATACAATATAGTGCAGCAAGTAATTATTCTTTTAAAAAAACTGCATTTCATTATATATTATGTACATTATATTTACTTTTAATAATAAGGAAACAGCTGGATACAGCATAGTTGAATCTCCTTCTTGTTCCATTGAATAGGATCTATGTATCCCAAAACAACAACAAAAAAATCAATTCATTCTTAAATGCCTTTAAAGAAAAATGAGAATTTATTCATAAATGGTTGTTGTCAGATAAGCTGAAATCTGGGAGTGTTGCATTATCAAACCAGTGTGTTTGTAAGAAACATGTATGTAGTTGGAACATAACCTCACTGCATACTTAAAAGGTGCAATACAAAAAAAAAAAAATTAAAGGGTTGTCATATTTTATCTTGATATTGTTGCCTTGGTTAACCTTTTCCTAAATGTTTTCTTATGTATATTTTAGGGTTATGAACTGTGACTGAAATGAACAAATGTATGTTGGGAAGTTGTTGGCAAGATTACACCATGCTGTGTTGTGGAGATAAGAACAAAACTTAGTTAATGAAGAGTGGTGGAAAATACTAGATATTAATATAAGGCCCTGATATGTATGGCTAAAGAAAGTAGCTTGGCTGTTATGCAGTGAGTCTACAGTGTTAGTTAATACTGCAGTGGTTAGTGATGATCCCCCCCCCCCTTGGAACATTTTCTAGTTTTCTCGTAATATCTTTTTATAATTCTATGAATTGAGCATCCAATCGCTTTAAGTCTTACAAACCTCATTTTCAATCTGTGGCAAATATCCAAGGTATAGTGAAGTCCTGTATTCACAGAGTAAATTAAAACCTATTTTTCTAAATATATGTTGGGATTGGTGATAGGTGAGAATCCTCCTTTTCTAAAAGTGGTTAATGGAATGCAGACCCTCACCATCCTATAGTGAGTGCTGTCATACCACTGCATAGTTTAATACTTTGAATTTTAATTTATGGCAAAGAGTTATAGGTACTCTTAACTGTTTTTAATTGTCATCTGTTTCTTATGCATTTTTTATTTAGTCATATGTCACTGCAAGTAAATGTTTTGATGTACTCGATTCTCATGGTGTGTGTCTTCTAGAGGCTTGTAATTTGTTTTACTGTAGAATTTGTACCATAAATTCTAATCAAAAAATGTAATGCAAATTAAAAAGTGAACACCTGTACATTTGTATTTGTGCCTTTCATTTCATTATGAAGTTCTCAGTTTCACAACATAAATTATTTCAAACAAGTTTATTTTATAATTGGTTCACATACAGGTCATCCTCTTAAGTCCTTTTTCATACCCCTCCCCTCCTTTAACTTTTCAATGCTGACAACTATAATCATAAAGTGATATTTAGGTGGTATGCATTATACGATAAGACCACTTATAACACCACCTAGCAGCAATGTAGCAGAAACTGCACACGATGCAGAAAAATTGCGTATTGCAAGAGAAGCATCAATTTTGTACAAAATGACATCTTGCATACATGACCACTAAGACTAGAATTTGTATGATTCTAATTTTTAGTGTTTCCATCAATGTTATGTTATGAAACGCATCAGAAAGGAAATATTGCCTTCCTTGGATACCTGGAGGTTCAGGACATATTTACCAGATCTTTTGTACAACCTGTCGATGCCTCAACTAGAGAATATTTGGATCCCACAATGACAGCACCCTTCTGTACTGTCTGTCAGATGTGTAACGAGGTCAAAACATTTCAGCAACAAATCATCTGTTGTGTTTGCACCACACTTACGAACTTCACCCCATTCGACTTTTCTTTGTGTAGTCCAGTCATTAGGTGCTAAAAAGGGATGATTTAAAGCAAATTCTGGTGGAGTCGTAATTTTTTGCTCCTTTATGTTTTTTGGGGTGCTGATTACGAATCTGAGGTTTCCCACCAAAAATTTTTGTTGGAATTTTAGTTATAGCCAAAAAACATGAAAAAAATGGGCTTTCTTCCAGTTTTTTGCTTATAATTCAAAAACTATCAACTTTTTTATAGCATCATCATATATCAAAATAATCAGCTCAAAATTTCCTACAATTTATGTTTACACTATTTTTTCGTTACGAGTACCGTTTAGGTGCTATAATTGGTTGAAGTTTGGCGAATGTTTGACTTAACTGCTAGCGCGGCTTGAACAACAACAAACCATCCTATCTGTAAGCGCGAAATCATCTATCTTACTAAATAAATTTTTGCTTAATTAATATACTTTTTCTATCGTAAAGTTCTTTGCTCAAATAAAGATTTTAGCAGTTATATTGTGAATATACTAACATAATCTGCACAAAATTCGTTCTAAATCTTTCTACTCCTGGTATTACCTGGTTTTCCCTTTCGCGGTTGCGAAGTAAACTACAGAGTAAATATCACGAATTTTTTAATAAGTTAGGAGGCTTAAACATAGGCCTGTTATTGTACCATACCTGCTCTTGGTATCAAAAGAATCGAAGGAAATAATTTTAATACTGTGAAATCCAAAAGAAATGACAGAGTGTAACCACTAGCTCTAATAAGTGATGTCATCAAAGTGCATGATAAAAGTGTATCTATCAACCCTACAACGCTTTTCCAGATAATTTATATTACAAAGCAATCGGATGAAGAACTAAAGGACGTCTTAACATATGAACTATGTCCCTTTCCATTACTTCTGTTTGATGAAGGTGGAATGCGAAAAGGCACGAAATCCTCTTTATACAAAGCTTTCAAGCCATGTACACGGGATTTTAATGCTGAAAGTAATGTGTATATTATTGATGGAGGATACTTGCTGCAGAGAGTCATCTGAAAAAGGGGTTCAACTTTTTCATCAATTTGTGATAATTATGTAACATATGTTCGTACAAAGTACAAATCAACTGCTCTAGTCATTTTCGATGGGTATCCTGAAAATGAAACAGTAGGAGGCACTAAATGAGCATAACGGGCCAGAAGAACACAGAAACAAATGTCAAGCGAAGTAATGTTTGATGAAACGATTATACGAATTGTTTCCTAAGAAAAATTCCTGGCCAATCCGAAGAACAAGGATAGACTCATTTCCATCCTGATGAACAAGTTCAACTCAGTAAACATGATGAACAAGTTCTCCTCAGTAAACATACAAGAAAGCAGACGAAGATGCTGATTGTTTAATTGTGAAAGCTCTACCTTTGGCCCCAACACATCCGTCTGTGGTTGTCATAGGTGAAGATATCGAACTTTTTGTCTTAATTGGCATTTGTACCTTTGACAACGTATATTTCCTAAAACTAGGAGAAGGAAAATCGCTGAAAAGATAGTTTCTCCTCACACAGTTTTAGAAAAAAACAATCGCCGACAATATTTTATTCAGACATGCCATGAGCGGATGTGACACCACATCGTCTCTTTTTAATTATGTTAAATTGAAGTTCGTGCAGACTTCGAAAAACAATAATGATCTCCTCAAAGTAATTGAAATTTTTAAGAACCCGAATATGACCCCTGAAGCTGTTGCGGATGTAGGGAACTGCTTTCTTGTTGCATTGTATGGCTACCCAATAACTACCTAGGGTACACCATCCTTGAATAATGTTTGCTACAAATGTTACATGAAATCTTCATTTAACAAGAGTAGCAACATGGTTTCGCTTCGCAGCTGCCCACCAACATTCCCTAAAAGTTTACTATCAGATCCAGCACTGGCTCGGCGATAAAATGAGACTTGAAGACTGGGGTTGTGAAAGAACAAACAGTGGGCTCCAATCTGTCAAAACTCTGAAGCCCCCCGCACCTGACTCTATCCTGTACGCAGAATATCCTGCAAGTGTAAGAAGAGGTGCACAGGAAATTGCAGCTGGAGGAAGGTTAGACTGTTTTGTTCAGTGTTGCACCCTCATTGTTGGGACAACTGCAGTAATAGAGGGATTCAAGTAATTAATAGTGATGAGGATGATGATGGTGAAC
Source organism: Araneus ventricosus (assembly GCA_013235015.1). Taxonomy (NCBI): domain Eukaryota; kingdom Metazoa; phylum Arthropoda; class Arachnida; order Araneae; family Araneidae; genus Araneus; species Araneus ventricosus. Next base: position 6,734 of record BGPR01011615.1, on the reverse strand, counting down.
CAATACTGCCCGATGATTTAGTTGAGGCATCTTTACTTTTTCATGTGGAGGAAGACACAGGTGATCTTTCAAAAGATATTGGACCATAAGCTTCAAAACGACCAAGATAAAGTGAAGAGACTGTGTATAATGTATGTAGATACTAAGATCATATTTATGACTGTAGTTGTATTATTATTAAGCTATTATGACTTTTAAAGTTTAGAATGCTGCTTTTTTTCCATGTGGTTTTTTTTTCCTTGGTTACTGTATACCAAGTTATTCAAATTAATTAAGTTTAATTAAAAACCACACTAAGTACTTTTAGTTGTTTGTAAATAACATTTATTGTGAATGTGGTTCTAAATTTCCATCAACATCAGCCTTTTAGAGGTAATCAAGGAATTTTATTCATAACTAGCATCTTATGTCCGGCATTGCTCGGGACTAAATTACTTTCATGTCTAATATAACAGATGAAAAAATTATTTGCAAAAGGGACATTATGGTAGAAAAAGTGTATTAAAGAAGTAAAGTGTATTAATAGTAAGATAGTAAATTTTAGTGCATACAGATAGGAAGATTCGTTATTTTTCAAGCCGTGCTAGCAGGTAAGTCAAACTTAAGCCAAACTTTAACCAGTTATGGCGCCTAAACGATAAGCGTAACGAAAAAATAGTATAGACATAAATTGTAGGAAATTTTGTGCTGATTATTTTGATATATGATGATGCTATAAAAAAGTTGATAGTTTTTTAATTATAAGCAAAAAACTGGAAGAAAGTCCATTTTTTCATGTTTTTTTGGCTATAACTAAAATTCCAACAAAAATTTTTGGTGGGAAACCTCAGATTCGTAATCAGCACCCCAAAAAACATATAGGAGCAAAAAATTACGACTCCACCAGAATTTGTTTTAAAAAACTACCTAATGACTGGACTAGTGGGACTACCTTCAAGAGCAGGTGTACGAGACCCCTCTGACAAGATTACAAGGACCTTTAAAGCTTCATTACTGGTGTTTGAGATATCTCAGATTCTGTCTAGAATCCAGACATGTATTGCGGCTGAGAGAGAGAGAAGATTGGGCACTGGCTGTAAATGTGCTTAGGGACAACCATTTTGATTTCTGATGTGTTTCATGTGGAAAATACTTTTAAGTGATGGCTGTATGCATTTCAAAGTTGAGAAAAAGACTTAAATGGGTCCTATAATCTTAAAATAATCCCCATAGTCTTTAAAGTTATAGATCATGTTGATTATTATGCTTTTACTAATTTTTATGCTTTTACTAATTTTAATTTCCTTATTTAAAATTAATTTTCTGCAATTAGATTGGAATAATAAAAGAAGAAATATATTGGTGGAAGAAGAAATCCTAATATCACAAAGAAAGCACACTAGCTAAATGAAAATGAGTCGCTATTTTTAAACTTATGAATTTGATATCCAGGATACTGCTGAAATTGAACATCACCTGTTTTTATTCTCATTAATACAGTTGAACCGCGATATAACGAACCCTCGGTTACAGCGAACCTTTTACATGGTCCCAACTGAAGCCCTATATTTATAATGTATTTTCATACGTTTACAACGAACAGCAAACGCTAGAGACTTGGTTATAGCGAACTGAAAATTTCTAAAACTTCAAACGTTTCACTTGCCCAAAGGGACATTCTTTACTAACTGTGCTCAAGTCAACCCAACTTCTACAAGAGTTACCCCTTTTGCATGAAATACTTTGGTTCAGAGACCACATTCCTCGCCTATTGTACCTTTGTTGGAGTCGATGCTAACCCCATAAGTGGGACAAAGGAACAACAGGCAAGGCTTTTTACAGTTTCTATCTCCCCTCCTCCCCCGGTGGACACCTGGCCTAGTGTCAACCAGGGAAGGGGGGGACTTTCTGGTCAGACGACCTAGGAACAATCACGTGTTTTCTCTGCCATTTTAGTTTAATTGCTTATCATTCTGTGAACTTTGCAGTGACCATGGCTAACGTTGGCAAGCGAACTATTTAATGCTTTATTTATCCCTAATTACTAATGAAAATATTATGTTATTAAAAAGTTTATTATAGAACTAGTATCTTGGCATGTTAGGGCATTTTTTTTTTTTTTTTTTGCTGCAAATACGGATAAAGCGAACCTCGATTAAAACGAACTTCTGAGTCGGTCCGTTATAACGGGGTTTGACTGTATATATATAGTTACGGTTCGGACGGGTTTGTGGATTGAACGGACTTGATCAAGACGGCACAAACAGAAATTTATTTACATCTGTATTTACAAATTTTTACAGTTGACATATCAAAAACAATCCAGTCTTCAAAAGACTACAACAGTTCAAATCAGCTCACAGCATAACAATCCAGTCTTCAAAAGACTACAACAGTTCAAATCAGCTCACAGCATGGTAAAAACTCGAAACAATATGCCGCAAAATGGCTTTGTCACTGCTCAATTCAGCAGCCTCATCTCTGACGATAGCTATTTATGCTCACTCGATCGATGCAAAACAGCAACTGGACTTATCGTGACTGCAGTGAAGCTTTATAGACTCAATGCCGAACTTTCTAGAAAAGAGTAGAAATTTCGTGACACCAAGTCGTTAAATTTACAGAATTCATAACATTGCCCTCTCCTCAAGGACTGCACAGCCCGGGCTGTACAACCCCTGAGTAGGAAGCAAGTTAACATCACACTAAAATCATAACAGAATAATAAAGCAAATATTACCAAAGAACATTACCATTAGGATAATGAAAATTTACATTCCAAAAGAATAATAAAATTAAGGGAAAAAAACTATGTACAATTCAAACAAAAGACATGTCATACATGATTTTCAAGAGATAAGAAACAAGGTTTCAGTTAATCTTTCCTTAGGAGGCATTACCATAATAAGGGGCTAGCCGATTGTAATGGACAACTCTAGGCCTAAAATTTGATGATTTTCATATCCGAACCACGACGTCATGCAGTCTTTTCAGGACTGTATAAGGGCCTTCCCAAGATGATTGCAGCTTTGGAGAAAGTCCCTTGTGTCGAATCGGGTTCCAGAACGATACGTTGTCACCTTCTTGAAATTCGTATCCTGTAGCTCTCATGTCGTACCTGGTGTTCATCTTCTCCATTTTTATGTTGATCTGACCTCAGGCAAACTCATGAACATCTTCTAACTGTGCCTGAAGATCTTGGATGTAGAAGGCGTATCTGGAGATCACAGGGCAGAGAGACGAAGTTCACGACCAAAGATCATCTGAGATGGATTGATGAATCAAGTGGTTTCATGGATGGCACTTTTATAAGCGAGCAGGAACAAAGGTAGTTTCCGATACCAATCTTGTTGGTTCTTTGAGACAAAGATGGAAAGATTATTCAGGATCGTTCGGTTGAACCTCTCTACCATGCCGTCCGATTGTGGGTGAAGGGTGGTTGTTTGTGTTTTGCCAATTTTCAGGAGTTGACAAAGTCCTTTACAGACAGCGGAAGTAAAATTTCTGCCTTAATCAGAATGAAGTTGAAGTGGTGATCCGAATCTGGAAATCCAATTCTGCAACAATGCTTTCGCAACAGTCGTAGCTTCTTGATTGGGAATCGGGTAGGCTTCAGGCCACTTCGTGAAGTAATTCATGACGACTAAAATGTTCCTGTTGCCATCCACTGTCCGTGGAAGAGGCCCTTAGATGTCAAATGCTATTCTTTTGAATGGTGCACCTACATTATATAGCTGTAACTTTCTACTACTGTGTCTTTCCGGGCAGGCATCCGAGGATCTGCACCATTCCTGGACATCCTCTTTAACTTTGTTCTAGAAGAACCGTTCTCGAACTTTGTGAATAGTCTTCATTACTCTGCAGTGTCCACCTGTTAGACTTCTGTGCAACTCCTTTATTACGTTTGGTATTCTTGACCTTGGGAGCACTAACTGCCACTTTGATGATTTGCTGTCTTCAGACTCCCACTTTCTTTCTATATAAGATGCTGTTTCAAATTTGCAATGAATTTCGGATAGCCCAATAACGTTTAGTTCCAGGACTGAAGCTTGAAATGTCTTGCCATATGGGCCTTGTATTTGATGATTCCATAAATTCGATGATTGGTTTTATGTCTGGATCCTTCATTTGTGCTTCACGAACGTCTTTATCACTCCATGGATCTGTCTGTGGTGGAACTGGATCTTTGATTTGGCCCACGATTGGTGTTATCTCGCTTCCAGCTAGAATGGTGAGATTCGTCTGATCAATAACGTGATGACTTGTCTTGGTTCACAGGTACCTGATTGGAATAAAGTCGCATCTTCTGAAGCCGAATGCAGATAGTTATCCTTGAAGTCCGGTATGAAGTTATATTTCTTCAAAAAGTCTAGTCCAAGTATGAAATTGTCCGTAATTTCCGCCACATATATAGTATGATCGTAAGAGACATTTCCAAATCGAATTTTGATGTTCATCTTGCCAGCAATCAAAATTTTATCGCCTATCACAGTCTGGAGGGTAACACAGGGTGGCGTCCAGAGAATCTTTCCATCAAGTGGTTGAGCAAACTCTTGATGGATGATGGTTACATTAGCCCCTGTGTCAACAATCATTCGACAGGAAATTTCATTGACGAAGGCTTCAGTGAAAGGGCCATTTTTACTGCCGCTTCTGGAAGAGATTTGCAAAACTTCAAAATGAGGCTTTTTATCATCTGGCAACCTCTGCCCCATGAGACTAACATGTTCTAATTTTCCTGGTCATTATTATTGGGTATATTCTTGGCCCATTGATTTTGGTCAACCTGACAATTTCGTTGATAATGGCCCTCAGCCCCACACCTCAAGCATTTGTGGTCTTCTTGCTGTATTTATTTGATGTTGCGCCTTTCCTCCACATCTTATAACAAAATTCTTCTAGCTTTTTATCCAAATTTGCAATTGCAGGATTCAACAGATATTGAATGTCCGCACCTCTTATTGAATGACAATCCCTCCGTGTAGCTTGTTGGGCGGCATCGAACTTCATTTTGTACACTAAAGCTGGTTTCAAGTCTAATTCCGCCATTTATAGAGCTTTTTGAATTTCTAAATCTCTCGCACTATCAATTAAGTACTGAAGTGGCGATGTTTCTCGTACTTCAGTGGAGCAATCAGAAAATGCAAGGTGGGACAGCCTCTCAATATCCATAGCAAGTTCTTGAAGAGTCTCATTTGGTCTTTGTTGGTGAGTTTTTAACTGAAGACGGCTATAGTCCTTGAAACATTTTTCGTCAAAACGTAATTCTAGAGCACTTGAAAGAATTTCAAAGTTTAATTGCTGGTCTTCGGGAATTGTCCGCAAAATATCTGCGGTTTCAGCTCGCAGAGATGCAGCCAGTTGGCGAGCTTTTGTGATAGAGCCCGAGCCATTTGCTTCGGCGATGATGGAGAACTGAGTCTTATAGACTTGCCAGGATGTTTTACCATCATATGTCGATAATTTCATGCTTGGCTTGGCGATTACGGGCACATTTTTAATGATTTCTGGTTCACGTGAATTTTGGATCCTGTTCTCAGTATAGTCTTCGAAACCTTCATGGATTCTCTCCACTTTCTTCAATTTATCAATTTCTTGTTCCAGTTTCCCAAAATTCTGCTGAATTGTATCAACTTTGTCCTCAATAGCATCGAATTTCTCCTCAATTGTATCAAATTTTCTTTCAACTTTACCAAGCCTTTCCTCATTTTTCTCCACTTTCTCTACAATAGCGTCCACCTTTGTGATGATCACATTTAAAATATTAGTTTGCATGTCTTCTTGTCTTTGCTTCATCTCTTCTTGTCCTTCCTTCATCTCTTTCATAAATGCTAATAATTCTTCAAACTTTCCTTCCATTTCAGTCATTGCTCTAGTCAATCAATCCCACTTCCGAGACCAATTTGTTACGATTCGGACGTGTTCATGGATTGAATGGACTTTAATCAAGATTACACAAACAAAAATTTATTTACATCTGTGTTTACAAATATTTACAGTTGACGGAGCAAAAACAATCCAGTCAACAGCGATGGGGGGGGGGGGGCGTAGCACACAGCCTCCGTTGGCCACAATCTACGACACATGACAGTTAATCAAAGTTCAACATGATTAAGAGATGAGTTTAACCTGAATGAGTATTTCTACATAAGAGGTGTGTAAAATTAAATGAGAATTTAACAAAAGGAAAAGAAAACATTAGGGAGTTAAAGGGAAGGAAAAAATTAAAAAAAGGGAAGCAAGTTTATACCTAAAGAGTAGAGCTGTTGAAGATTTCACATGTCCGGAGTGGTAAGGAAGATACGGAGGAGGTAGCTGTCGTCAGCGTACTTAATCGCTCACCAGAGCGTTGAGAACAATGAGGATTTTTTCTTGCTTGTTTTTGGCTTTCCTACAGAGCCTCGCTGCATCAAGAAGATTAGGGAATTCTTGGATAAGAGTTTTGAGTTCTCTCGGTGCCTGCAATGACTCCTTTAGGTCTGTGATATCCGTTGTCAATCCAGTCTTCAAAAGACTACATCAGTTCTGTTAGCTCTTTCATCGTCAAATGACGTTGAAGGTTTAGCAGAGTAACCATTAATCGCGTCAGTGGAATCTTAGAGACATTTTTGGTGTTGGTGTGGAAGACTTCTCAGAAGGCAACAAACATTACTGATGACAAACATTTATTGATGAACTATATACAGATGAGAAACATTTTGGACTGTGAAAGCCTCACGGCAAAAATACACAAACACACCAGTCCTTACTACCTA
>BGPR01011614.1:37103-47904 GCA_013235015.1 Araneus ventricosus | reverse complement strand
GGGGGGGGGGCGTAGCTTCAGCATTTCTACAGAGGAAAAGGGTTGCTTAGTATAGTCATCTGTGGTCGTAAACGCAACGTACAATTGCCAGAAGAAAAGCCGTGACAGTGAAGAAGCAGGTTATAACGGATGCTGATTTACCAGCCCGCTTTTTTTCATAAAGTGTGTAATGAAAAAACCAGTCTGGTGCCTCTTTTTTAAGATACTTTTCCAGGTGGGTGTGATGGAGCATGAAGAGTTGAAAAATTAACATAAATGCAGCACGTAGTGTGTGGGGTGCGTAGCTTCAGCATTTCGACAGAGGCACAGGAGTGCTTAATACGGTCATGTGTGGTCGTAAACGCAACGTACAAGTGCTAGAAGAATAGCCGTGACAGCGAAGAGGCAGGTTCTAACGGATGTTGATTTTCCAGCCTGATTTTTTTTATAAAGAATGTTATTACATTTTGAAAGGTAGAATTGGTGTATATACATAACTATCACATCTGAGAATCTGAAACTCTAAGTACAATGAGCCCCAAAAACAACAACACTTTGGTATTTATATTCAGACTGTAACAGTGTTGGTCGGTCAATAGCAATTGCGAACTCAGCTCGGTTAGAATACGGGTCGAAATATTCTTGGATGAAATCTTTTTATTTCTCGGCGGACATTACAGTGGCATGTTATCATGTAACAGTTGATATCCAGTTTCTTTATTGCATGGTCACACGACTTTACTAACGGGTGAATGTTGCGACCATATGTTCAAATGTGAAAGTGACGTGTCCTGACATAACATTAAAGTTTCGTTAACCCTTTCTCTACAGCGAGCGGTTCGTTCTTCTCTAGAACCGCCACTGTACAGGACCTCGAAACAAAAGTGTACACATTCAGCTTGGATAATCTTTGGCGCCTGGGTTTACGTCTTTCCTGCTCGGTGAGGTACCCTAAATTTAATAGGCTTCACGAATAAAGTCTGAGAGTGGTCGAATTTATTCTAAATAATCATGTGAATGATCTCCCTTCTTTTCTACTTTCAATTTATTCCTCAGTCTTTTTCCTTCACATTTCCCGAATTTCTTCCACACAAGCACTATTCACAAATCTACAGTCACAAGAGTTTAATACTTAAATCATTTTTACACAAGGGCAATAGCAAGCAACAATAGGAGGCTATATAACTTCATAAAAATTCGTCAGCAGTATACAATCTGATGTCTAGGACGCATCAAAGAGCAGAAAGGAAAAAAGAAGAAATAATGGCATATTGTTGTCTTATACCCATTGCCATTGAACATTATTTCAAATGTATGCGCATGCGCATGTCCTTAACGTCCTACTTTTGATAAGATTTTCTCGGGGATAGGTGGCCTCCTATTACGGCAAGCAATTTTCCCTGGGTAAACCCGTCCTCATAGTAAGGGATAGAGAAGAACTTATTTATCATATTACAAAAGAAATTTTAACTAAGAAATAGAAAAATTCTTTAGATTTTTTAAAAGTCTTAATGTCTGTGGTCTCCATTCATCACACCGTGGAGTTTACATTCTTCAATCGACAGCCTGTCGATCTATCATTAATGGGGTGACTGAATTGGGCAGTGAGTGAAGCGAACAGCTAAGTGATTGAAACAGCGACAGAGCTGTTCAAAGTTAGGAGGGAAATCTTAATTCTTTTCGGGTTCAGCAGCTGTACCAGACCATAAGTAGAGGCAAAATGTCTGCCACTAAAACATCTGTAACTCCCACAAGGGAAAGGCTAAAACAATGCTTTTCAAACATATTTTAACTCTTTTATTCCAAGGCGACATTTTTCTTCTAGCTCCTTTCATCTAGCACTTTTTGGGAGGAAACAACATGCATTGGGCTCTCCAAACCTGGGTGGTCATTTTCCCCACCCCTGCTATAACCTTCCCTTTAGGCGTTAAGGTTGGCAAGGATAATTGTATCCCTTACCGCGCTTTTTTCCTAAGCGATCTCCGAACCTCACTACCCCTCAAAAGAAGCCAACCGCCTCAGACCGGCCTTCGTCGCCGTTAAGGGGAAATTACGAGACCGCCCGGAACCGTCTCTCGCGGTATGAGAGGGTTAAAAGAATACTATTTTATGATTCAAATTACTATATCTAAAACTCCAGGTTCATCTTAAAAACATAAATGAGGTAAGAAAAACAACGCGCGGTATGAGAAGGTTAAGAGAATACTATTTTATGATTCAAATTACTGTATCTAAAATTCCAAGTCCACCTTAAAAACATAAATGAGGTAAGAAAAACAAACCTTAAATGTTTAAAAATTAATGATATGTCTTCAATTTGAAAAAGCTGTGTGGTTGATAGGGGGTTATCATCTCCTACTAGAAGATATGTGCTCATCTAAGACTGGCCTTTGGTTTGCCAAAAATATCTCAGATCTGATTGTCACAGATTTATTAACGAAAGTTGTAGTAGAAAATCTCATGCAAATTGGCAGAGCGCTTAAGAAATAAAAAAAAGTTTAAAAACAGAAACGACGAATCGATTGATACTAACTTCCGTTTTGGTAATAACTTTATTTTTAACAATTACTTTCGCTTTTCCTAGCAAAATTAATGCAAAATCCATTAACAGAAAAAAATTCATTACCTTATACAAAATTGTTAAAATGCTGAGTCGATGAATCCAGATCTTTAAGTAAAGGGAGCTTTTCAGTATAAGAACGGTTATTAAAAAATATTAAGTATTATATAATATATAAGTATTATATAATATAACTAAGTGTATATAATATTAAGTATTATATATAAATATTCAATTCCAAAATTTAGTACGAATAAAAAGAACCCTTTTTACGGAAACGAAAGTAAAGATCTCCGAGAAGAAAAAAATATATTAATTCTAGTATCTTCTATTTGATATTAACGGAGTTTCGCGAAGATGAATAAACATAAAATAAAAAAGAAAAGAAACGGATAAACTCATCTTAAGAAAACCCTGTCGTAACTCCTATTTGATATTAAATCATAACATAATCAAAACAATGTATGCTAATTTATAGACAGACCGTCTGAATATCTTCGGCACGTAGCCAAACCAAACCACGTGACCGTCTCCCCCATACGAGGATAATTATTATAAAGATATTAGAGTCATTTTATGTTGGGTATTGTAAGATTTGTTCCAGACATTCTCGTTTAAAGAGACCGAATCTATATAACATGTCAGTACTATCTCTATTCTAGTTTGACTTTTCTCTAACATATATCAATAAACATAACATTTCAAAATAATTGATTGGGGTTAGATAAGTGTGATGCAAATAATAAGATCTATCTATTTTATTTTTCAAGAAAGAACTTTGTAACAATTACTGCTTTAGGAGAAAATTGCGAAATTGAAATGATGTATCCATGTTTAAAATAACACCTCATTTGAAGCAATATAAATTACACTTTGTAAAATTACTTTTATTTGCTCCTATTTCAAAAGATTATTCCTCCTTCCGTAAACACAACACTATACTTTTTATGGGTGTTATAAATCACCTTCAACTTCAACACAATTACTGAAGAAAGTTCTTTATCAACAAGAAATCTCTCAATACTTAGCAGAAATAGGATATAGTGAAACATAATATCTGCTTTAATGCTACTGTATAAAATTGTCCTTGTCACTTTTGAATAATCATTTCTAAAAATGTGTTACAAATATTTTTTCATTAACACATTAAATTTCATTACCAAGTAACTAACTAACTTGTTGAGTTTTTTATTGAGTCGATTAAAACCAACATTTGTGAGAGAACACCGAGCCGTAAAGCATATTTGTCTAGTTCAGATTTTGTTTAAGTTGCAATTACAAGATTTTATTTCAATTGATTTTTATTTTGTTTGTAAAGACGGAATTTCATTATCAATTTTATACCTCCTGATATACGAGGTAAAAATAAATAAAATTTTTGCTATCGACAATGGATTTGACTTCCGGATTTTAAAGAATTCCTATATTTCAGACTATTTCATACTGAGAAAACCACTTTAAAAATTATGTCTATGTATCCGTGCGTCTGTCGCTCCGTCTATCCTTAAAATAACTCCCAAACACAAGTGTATAATAAAGAAATTTGGGTTGTAGTCCGCGCACAAAATTGTTGATCTAAAATGAATTTTGGAGAAAATCTGCGAACGGGAAGAAATAGATACTCATTTTTTCCCACTGTAGTGTTAAACTACATAAAAGAAGATAATATTTCCTACGGTTTTTGACGTAGACTTACGTCTCCGCATAGTGGTATAATGGTGTGTCGGGAATGGAAAAAAAAAAAATTCGCGCTAAAATTAAACACTTATATCTCCTCAACCAAATAACACAGAGTTGGTTTTAGTTTCATTTAACAGAGAAAGGTAGACAATGAAGATTTCAAAAATAATTTTAGAATTTGGAATTACGGTTTAGTCACAGTCGAGTTGCAAGTTTGATGAAAATCACGAAGAATTTTACATAGAGTCCCATAGTCACACTAGACTAATAGACACAATAGACTATAGAGTTAATAGTCACAAAGAACTACTTTAGTCACAGAAAGTCACAGTTCAGTAAGGTAAATAAGTCTACTCCCCTCAATACCAGAGGCCGTTTCGCAAAGACAGCCTCCCGTCGAGTTTTTTTTTGAGTATGTCTTACCGTTTACGTTTTATCTAAGCAACATATACATTTTTTTAGTTATTCCTATTTTTTATTATTATTAATTGTTGATTCTTTCAGAGGATATTTATTTCTTCCAATTGAGAACACTTTGTTTTACGCAATAAGTAAGATAATTTAGAAGAAACTTACAAGGAATTCGAGAGAAGAACACTCCTAATTAATTTAAAAATTAATATTTTGTTTCCGTTTTAACTCTCTGAACCCGGCTAGAGTGAGTATTCCGGTACCTCAAAAACTGAAGTAAATTTTCGTTCACGTAACCAGAATGAAATCCTTCCTTTCTTCACAGAAATTCCAGGAGGACGACACCCAAGTTAGGACGATCAATTGTCAACAAAGAAAGGAACAACTTTCCTCCCGTAAAATTCACTCAGGCGCCCGAAACCGCCCGAGTCCGGCCTCTGTCGAATGGGACGGTTTAAGGCGGGTTAGGGCTCATAGAGTTAAAGTGTGATTGTATTTAATTTTGTGAATTTTGTTCATATTTGAGAAATATAATTAAAAATCTACTTTCTATTCTTTATCGTGCAGAAATTAGGACTTCGTTCTAAAAATCACTCTCCTATATGACCCGTAATCGTCACACAGGAAACAGACGAGCCCACATTCAGATTTAGTTACCCAGCCTGAGTTTTCACTTTTAACTTCTCGCACACTTTTACAATAAGGCGGTTTTCGTGCTAAACTTCGCAGTGTTGTGAGGAGAAAAAGTATGCATTTTAGACCTTTTACATTTGACAAATTTTTTCCAAGATTTAATGCTTGTCAGCAATTTTGTCTTTAAAAACTCCTCTATCCTGCTGCGTTTTTGAGTTAGAGCTTCCCCCATATGCATGAACAGAGAGAGTGACGGAAATCAAAGTGAGAAATTTGGTATAAAATCTTATACAGATTTACGTGTCTTCTGATATTATATTATATCAAATTTCATATGTATTTTGCTTGTTGTAGTTTTGAGCTTTTCCTCATACCTGAGGACCCACAGACATACTTTCCTTTGACATATTTCGTAAAAATATAATAACGATACACAATATTGATATCTACATACCGAATTTCATATGTCCATCTCTTTCCCTTTTTGAGTTACCGTGTTCACAGACAATAAGATAACGTGAAACAGACAATAAAACACAGACAATAAGACAATGTGACACAGAAAATAAGACAACGTGAAACAGACAATAAAACACAGACAATAAAACACAGACAAAAAGACAACGTGCCACAGACAATAAAACACAGATAATAAGACAACTTGACACAGACAATAAGACTACGTGCCACAGACAATAAGACAACGTGAAACAGACAATAAGACAACGTGAAACAGACAAAAACACAGACAATAAGGTGAAACAGACAATAAAACACAGACAATAAGACAACGTGCCACAGACAATAAGACAAAGTGACACAGACAATAAAACACAGATCATAATTTGACAGAAATATCGTTTAAGATACAATGCAAATCCACTGTTTTAGGATCTGTATAACAAATTTCATTCGTGTAGCGTTTTATATTTGTGAGGTATCCTATTCACAGCAGACAAATAGATATAGTTCAAAATTTTTTTTCTTTTTCTGGCACAGGCAATTTGGAAATTCTCCAAACCATACATGTCGAATTTTAAGACGATTACAAAATTTATATACTTTGCATACGAGGAAGTAAATAAGTATTAACAGAGCAACTCTTATATTCCTGCTAACGGAAAGATTACAGAAGACCGATTTTAGTTGCAAGAAAGGAAAAATAAAATTATTTTTTATGCCAATGAGAGAGCTTCTATAAAATGCTTTTGCTGTGCTCCAGTTAGCCATTGATTGAATCTCAAATCGTTTAATTCGGTGGAATGAACTTTGAATAGGCGCATTAAGTGATTCTTCACAAACATTTTAAAGATAATTTATTCTGAAGATTCTTCAAGGGTTTTGTTATCTTAAAAGATGAATTACAATTCGGATACTTTTTAAACTTTCAAAACAAACATGATAAATTTGATGCTTAAAGAAGCGAAATATTTCAGGAATTAACGGACCTGAAAGAAAAGGCGCAATAATGGAAAAAGTTTCAGTAGCTAACTTTAACAAAAAGGGTCTCTTGATATTGAATACCTAAATAATGGACTGAAACAAGTAATTGCGTGATAATGCACGATACCATCTCTATATTCTTTTATCGTATAGCGGAAGTTTCACCATCATCTATCAAACCACCTACGCCTAATTCAGTGAGCTGTTAAATCCCGAGTAATTTATTAGTTTTATTATTAAAAAAAGAATATAGTAATTTACACCTTTAACGCTTCAGTTCGAATTTTGGAATATAACTTTCAACTATATATTAGGAAGCTAAAAAAATTATATTTCCGGTAGTTTATGGTCAAGTTCTTTTCTTCACGTGATATTATTTAAGACGATATTATACCCATTGAGCATTTTTTTACTTTCTCGTATACGAAGTATACAAAGAGAAAGTATTGTAATCGTCAAAAAATTCGAACTCGAGATTTTGACGATTCTCCACGTTTTAGACCTCCATGAGTCCGAAAAACACAATTTTGGAATCATGTCTGTCTGTCTGTGTGTCTGTCTGTGAACACGATAACTCGAAAACTATTAGAGCTACGGGGATGAAATTTGGTATGTGGTCTTTAAACATAATTTGTAGGTTTCTTTCAAATTTTGGACAAAATCCGTCGACGGGAAGTCTGTATGTCCGCGGTCATGTGAACACTATAACTCAAAAACTTGAATAGCTAGATGGATAAAATTTGTTAGACATTTTTATAGTCATGAATGTAGGTCCGTATAAAATTTTGAGTCAAATCCGTCAAAAAGAGACGTTCAAATTGCATATTCAATTTCTTTTAATCCGATTCTCATGCTCATGAGCACTGGTAGCAATCTGTTATTGTTGTAAATTTTATTTACAACAATAAATAATGTTTTCAAACATGAATTGTAACAATTTTTTATTATTGTAAATAAAATTCAAACCGATCTCATTATTTCAGCAAATCTTTTATTCACGCGCTTTTGCAATTGTTACGGTTGTGGTAGTATAAATTGTTTTCTTGAAAATTCAATTCCAAAGCAGAATTTTCTCTTTAGTATTCATTGCATTGCCTATTTTATCGCACCTTCTTCAAAGTAATATTTTTTTGAAACGTGGCAAGAGATATTTGATTTCAGGTTTGTTTGTTTGTTTTACTTTCTCGTATACGAAATATACAAAGTTGAAGTATTGTAATCGTCAAAAAAATTCGAACTCAACTCGAGATTTTTACGAATCTCCACTTAGATAGCATACGAGAAAGTTTAGGGGAGATCACTCTCGCTGGTTATTTTAATTATTAGCGAAAAGTTTTAGGTAGTGTTGGAACTTAACATTCAAATAAAATTTCCTTGAAAAAATAAAATTATATTAATCTGCTCATTTAGCTGAAATTAATTTTTAAAAAATTCCCTATTACTCTTTGAAGTATGAATATGCTTGCTACAAATTTTTTGCATGGACTCACTAACATATATTTCACAAATTTGTGTATGGGTTTAAAGATATATCTAATATTAAAATTAATACAACATTTTTACTGTAATTCACAGTGAAAAATTAAGGAAATTTATGAGACCTCATTTTATGTCTTCTATTTAGAAAAACTAAACAACTAAATGCTAATCCAATTCAGAGTTTTATTGTAAGCATAATGATAAATATGTACAAAAAATTTGAAAGCTTTTACAGAATAGAGAAATTCTGCAGAATATTTAAATCATGAAAGTGATATGTATATCATATGTCGTTGTGCATAAAATATAAATGCGTTTTTAATATCGAGGATACAATTTTGAAATTTCACATGACAGGGACAAAGTGGTGGTGATTTTGATAAAACAAATATTGAAAAATATCGTATTAATTATGAAATATTTACAAGCTAAATGCTAGAAAACATAAAATGTAAAACATTTTAATCACATTTTATTGCGAAATAAAAAGGAAAATTTTATCTAAAATATGGGATAAAACAGTAAGATAAAGCATGTTGCGCTGAAAACAATTTCATAAGCAAATAAAACCACAATAAATATCATAAGCAAGAAAATTCCTAAATATCAATTTATAATAATAGTATACTGAGCGCGGGATTGAAATTCCGAATTTCTGAAAAGAAATCCCCAGAATTCCCCTAAATACCGAGAATAAGTCTCTTTCTCCTCTTATGAAATAAAAATGAGATATTTAAATAATTTTGAGAAAGAAAGGAGGAAAATAAATAAGGGAAGTAATTATGGGAAACTGTGCAGTGGAATTAAAATTTTTTGTAGTAAATTTTTAAAGTGTATAGGTTTTACTTAGGTAATATATTCGTTTGCAATTGTTTCTGTAAGCATACATGCAAGTCCCATTAATTTCTTAATTTCATTTATGCCAAATTTTTCTACTCCGCGGGTAGTTTCAGTATTTTTGAATTGGCATCAGAAAAATTATTATCAATTTTTAAACAATAATATAAAATTAAGTGTTATAGAAGCAAAATACCACTTAAATTAGAAATACAGTAGAGCCCCGCTAATCCGAACTAATTGGAACCGGTGCCTGTTCGGATAACAAAAAATTCGGATTACCGTAAATTCCGATAAAAATAGAAAAGAAAAAGATGTGTGCTAAAAAAATGTAAGTTATAAGTACTCAGAACTACTATCTCTTGAATCGATGGTAGGTCTGACTCTGTATTGCAGCTTATAAGGAATGTCACAATAAAAGATGTAATTCACTGGGTATCGGAGTAATGGGACAATGTTACACAAAAGTTTTTAGTAAAGTCGTGGAAGAAGTTACGACCAAATTTAGCTGATTCTAGCAAAGTTGAACAGGGAAAAGCAAACAAAAGCGAAATTCTTCCTCTTATTAAATGTATCCCAGGCTGAGAAGACGCAACTGAATACACTGTAACTGAGTGGTTGTCTTGTGATACTGAAGCCAACCAGTTACATACAGATGAAGAAATCATCTCTTTAGTTCAGAATAAGCCACGAGATGACTCCGATCTAGGAGAAACTGATGAGCCAGAGAAAGTTCTCGTTTCCCATTCTGAGGCTGCAAATGCGCTAGAAATAGCACTGCGATATACAGAGCAGAGTGTAAATGCGACATCAATAGACATTATATCTGTGAGACGTTGGAATAATATTGCTTCCACGTCGAGAATAACATCCCATCGTCAGACAAATCTGACAAATTTCTTCACCCCAAAAGATACTTAATGTAAATGTGTATGTGATTTGTTAATGTAATGTGTTTATATTAAATGTAAATGTGATCCTTGAATTATTGCATTAGTTTCTTCAATGTGTACAAAATTACGCATGCTGCAAAAGTACTTTTTTGTTTTTAGTATGTATATTTAAATCTTTTTAGGTAATCTTTTCAATTACATATAAATTTCGAAAATAAAATCGGATCGGATTAACCGGAATTTCGAATTAGAGGGGTTGTACTGTAATACAATTTAAAAGAGCGTAAATGAGATTTCAACCTCTAGACATAAACATGGTAGCAATATAATGCTTCTGCTTGATTTGTCTGTCTTTGTATTAACTTCGAAAAGTTGTTCTTAGTTATAACGTGCAAACAACTATGTATTTTATATCTTCGCAACGCGCATGCGTATAGGTGCATTAATTAAAATAATAGAAATTATTATTGTAAAATGTCCTTAGAAATAGTTTTTGAAAAATATTAAAATTATAATATAAAAATATTTTAATTAAAATAAGATGAGAAGCAAGCATTCAACCGCAATAAGATTGTTATCGCTGTTAAGCTAATTTTTGGAATTTTTAAAACATGTAAAATGGATTTTGTGCAGCAATATGCTTCGAAGTTTTTCAGGAGAAACGTGAACATTGCGATTAATTTTCAATTTAAAATCTATTTTCAATTCAGAAAACTCCTCATCAGTGAGCATCTGCTGTCCAATAAATAACTACGTGCAGAATTTGATATTCTAGATTAGATAGTCTGCCTGTGGGGCGCTTCGAACACTTTTGCATCATGCTTGTCGCATCATGCATGATGAATGACGCAGTTGACTGACAGTATCCAGCCTATAAACATTCTCA
>BGPR01011614.1:0-37093 GCA_013235015.1 Araneus ventricosus | reverse complement strand
GTGTAATGCAAAATCAAAGATGAAGTTTAATGCATTGCAGAATATACTACCACATGTTTAATGGAAATATTTTAATTCATGGTCGCATCGCCAGATGGCACTTGTAAACAGTTTGCAAGCATTTTCAGAAAGTAGAACAAGACACGAATATGTCACTGTTAGAGAAAAATAAATAGCATAAACATTTTCTCTCTAAGATGGGAGGAAAAAGGATTCGGCAAACTCGGGAAGAACTTGAAGCGAATATGAAAAGGTGTTTCGAAATGTCGATAGAAAAGTCAGAGAAATCGTCTCAAGAGGAAATGAAAGCTATGGGAAGTGATCTCCGAGGTGTAGTGGAGAGTTCTCAGGAGGAGAAAGATTTTTTTAAAACTGAAAAATAGAAAGCGAAAATCGATAACCTTTTATCTGAGTAAAGAGTGCACGCCTTCGGAAGATATTATAAAACAATTTTTATTGGTTTCATGTTTCATCAAGATAATTTAAATCACAGTTAGAATTTTAATATGAGGATATTTCTTGGATAAAAAATACGGCTTTATCAAATTACAGTTTATTTGAATTGCGAATCCAGAATAATTTCGTACACAAAAAATGATGTTTACGTTGTTTAAATAATGCAGATCTTTCAGATCGCATGGAATATCTTAACATCTGTTAATGAACACATGTGGCAACTGTTTTACTTACTTTTATTTATCTTCATAATCCATTCGAGAGGGAAGATTAACAATTTCGGCATCGGTCACCCATTTCAAATGGCCGAAAACAATAACTCCTATCTCTGTGATCGCCGAGCTCTAAGTTGTAGATTTTTGAGATTTATTATTTTTTATTTAAATATTTTGAATTGTTTATTTCTATAGTTTTGAAAACAAAGCAGATTTAACATGGTAAGAGAATTTTCTTTAGAAAAAATTTGTATAAAATTGTCTAGTATTTTTTTTTCAAATTTTGCGATGGATTTTACTAAGCATAGACTTTGAAATGAGATCCTTTTGCAAGAAATATTGGGGATGGCCTACAATAAACGTGATTTACGTATTTAATAATAAAAATTAATGATTAATACCTTGTAGGATTTAAAAATAATTGCATGTGATCAGAGAGATTATCACGTGTATTACGATGAATATAACAGCAGCGCCTAACGGAAGTTTAATAATGCTGATTAGAGCAATCATTCAAATTTTCTTGAAATTATTTCACTTATTCATCACTTAGCCGATGAGGCACCTCAAGCAGTCTGGAGTTTTAAAAAGTTAAAGTAAGAAGCTTCAAAGGGAAAAGAAGTCGCTTGCATGCTGATGCCAAAGATCTTGGCGTGAAGTAACAGTAGGCTTTTCTCTATAATTTTCTATATTTTGCGCAATAAACATTTTTGTTATTAAAACGCATTTTTTAATTGAAATTCCACTTATCCGACGCTTTCGTTAATCCAACATATATATGGCCTCATATTTGCCGGATTACAGAGAGATTACACTAGGTCTCTTTTCGGAAAGTCAATTTTGATCATATGCGCATATAAATGAACAACACATTTAACCAGACACAGCACACTGAGGAGCTGTGTCTTTCCATCTATTAATTTCGAATAATTGAATTATTTATTTATTTAATTAATTTAATAATTTTACTTATATTTAAATAAAAAAAACAAGTCTAGCACAGGAATTTTGAATTAAACAATTACTAATTATAATTAACTAATTTTATTTAGTTAATTTCAGAATTAAATTTTTAATTTTTTCCTGCATTTCTTGCACCAATTTATATAGATTCAAACATTGTTTGCTACAAAAAAATAATAAAATCCATTACTTAATGTTACACTAAACTATTAGATGAAAGTATTGTGAATAATCTGAGTATTTATTCCAAGTCACAGTCGAAATCAGTTTGTAATAAAGAAGTTAAGCAAGCTAAAAAGGCAGTCAGAACTTTTAACATTTTCTTAATTTGAATACCAAATCCCGTACATTCAAATTCTAATCCAATTAAATGTACGTTTCTCTAATATTATGAGAATCTATATTTTGAATTCAAGTAGAAATGAAATAAATGAAATTCAATTTGGATTGCAGTTTCTTTAATTGAATCTTTATTTATGAATAAGTTCAATGTATTCCAAAATTGTTCCAGAGTGCATTAGTATGAATGTATTAAATTTTAATGAATATTTTAAGTAGGATGAAAATATTTCTTTTCCAATTACTTTCGTCTGAATGGTTTTATAGTTTTAAATTTACATCCAATAATTTATAATTTTGAATATCTTTCATTTGTTTGATAAAAAAATGCGTCAGTGAAATGTTCTCTTAATCAAGTCCTTCGTAGAAAAGCAATTTATATTAAAAACTCTAACAGTTCTCCTTTTTATAAATTTGTCCAATCTGCAAAAACAATGAAACTAAATTTAGCTTAGTTTGCCTTAGATATATTAACGCCTGCTTTGAAGCAAGCAGGGGGTTATTTGAGGGCAGACCGCGCAGTCTTGAAATGTGGTCAGCTGACGAGGACGAAGTCTGAGACTGCACACCTCATCAAACTTCCATGCAACACAACAGGGAAACGTTTGATCTTCGCCATCATATTTAGATTGATCTGGGGTCAGACCTACAGCACATGTTTAGGGTAGGGTTTCTAGCGTGGAAACATCCGGATCCAAAATCGAAACTTTAACACCGATCCACCGTGTTCTCTCACACAGCTGTATATTTGCAAAAACCAGGTTCCAAATACATCCTTAAAATTTTTATTCCTTCACAAAATTTTCACAGATAAAAGATCAATATCTGGAAGGGTTATCTGTTAACAAAAAATATATCTTTACTGATCTTATTTCATTTAATTCTTACAAGAGATAGTAAAAGGAGATTTTATTACTGGGCTAGAAGGGTTATATTTATGTAGTGATTTATTAATATGATGTCGAGGGTGGATCAAAGCGCAAAAAGGGAAAAAGAAGGAACAGTGGCATATTTTAGTCCTATTCCCATTGCCGTTGACCATTATTTCAAATGTATGCGCATGCGCATATTCTTAGAATCAGACTGTCAACTGTTGACGAGATTTTCTTGGGGATAGGTGGCTCCTATTACGACCAGCAATTGTCCCTGGGTAAGCAGGTCCGTATAGTAAGGAATAGAGAATAATTTTCTGATCCTCTTACAAATGGAATTTTGACAAAGAAATAGAAAAATACTTTCGATTCTTCTAAAGTCTTAATCTCTATTGTCTCCTTTAATCAGTCGTGAAGTTAATATTCTTGTTCTCCCTTCAATCGATAATCATTCGATCTATCATTCATGGGGTGACTGAATAGGACAGAGAGTGCAACGACCAACTGAGTGATTGGAACATTGACACAGCTGTTCAAAGGTAGAAGGAAAATCTTAATTCTTTTCTGGTACAGCATCTGTACCAGACCATAAGCAAAGGCAAAATATCAGCACCGCCTGTTACATCTGTACCGCTAATAAGGAAAAGCTAATTAAATATTTTTTATTAGTACAACAGCATTTGAAAAGAATACAAATTTATGATTTAAATTGTTGCATCTAAAATTTCCGCTCCGTCATAAAAACATAAATAAGATATTTACAATCGTCAAAATAAAATCTTAATTGTTTAAAATTAATTATATGTTTTCGATTTGTAATAGTTGTATGATTACCATGGGGAATCATATCTCATACTAGAGTCATTTTATGTTAGGACTTGCAAGATGTGTTTTGGATATTCTTGCTCTAATAAGACTGATTGTTCATAACATGTCAGTAACATGACTATTTTAGTTTATGTATTATTCTAACATATATAATTGTGCAACTATGCATACTTCCAGAAATATGTGGACAATAGGTTTGCAGAAATTTAAGGAAATGTGCAAATTTACTTTAAAATGAACATCAGTAAGCATAAAATAACAAAATATTCACTAAAGTTGGGCCGGATAATTGGGATGCTAACAATAAGATCTATCCTTTATATTTTTCTTGAAAGTGTTTTGTGGCAAAAATATTGCTATTAGGAGAAAATTGTGAAATTGAAATGATATATCGATGTTTGAACTAACACCTCATTTGGATAAAGCCCTGAATTCAGGACTTTACATTTGGAGCAACATAAATTACACTTTTGAAAATTGCCCTTATTTCCTCCTATTTGAAAAGATTACTTCTTCTGTAAACAAAGCTCTACACCGTTTTATGTGTGTTGTAAATCACCTTCAGATTGAGCACAATTACTGAAGAAGATACTTTATCAACAAGAAGTCGTTAAGTATCTGATTGGAAATAGGATATAGAGGAACATAATATATGTTTTAATGCTACTGAATTGAAATTCATTTCTTGCTTATGAATATGCATTTTTAAAAATTCGTTCCAAATATTTTTTTCTTAAAAGCATGTTTCATTTTAATCACAAGCAATTAACTAACTTTGTCGAGTTTTTTTAATGAGTCAATTAGAAACAACATTTGTGAGAGAATACAGATTTCAGAATACAAACCAAAGCACATTTGTAGATTTCGGATATTGTTTGAGCTGCAGTTGCAATGTTTTGTTTGTATTCTTTTGTATTTTGTTTGTAACGATGGAATTTTATTCTGGATTTCGTAACTCCTGGCATACGAAGTAAAAATAAATAATTTTTTTTGCTATCCTTAATGGATTTGACCTCCGGATTTTAAAGAATTCCTATATTTCAGACTCTTTCACACTGAGAAAACCACTTTTAAAATTATATCTAAATGTCCGTGCGTCTGTCGCACTGTCTATCCGTACGATAACTCTGAAACCCAAATTTGTAAGAAAGAAATTTGGGTTTTAGTCCGTGCACAGAATTGTTAATCAGTAATGAATTTTGGATAAAATCAGCCGACAGCAAGAAATACATACTGGATTTTTTCATTCTAATATTAGACTACATAAAAGAAGACGATATAAATAATTATTAATTATTTTCATTACGCGTTGCCATTTACGTTGTATCAAATGAGTATGCACTTTTTTAGGTATTGTGTAGGTTTTCATGAGCGTGGCCATTCCGCCCTGGGGAAAATATCAAACATATTTTTCATTTTTAAGTTATCATATCTAGAAATAATAATAAATAAAATACATAAACAATTTGAAAGATATTTATTAAAAGTGTGTGAAAAGAACATGATAATCAAACTGTTTCACTGAATACATAATGCCATTGAATTTCAAGATGGTATAAAAAAGGTTTTTTCTGTTAAATTCCACCACAATTATGGCTGGAAAAAATCAAAATTACCAAATCACCAAAAAATTATTACAAAGTGTCAGTACAAGGATATCTATTGATGCTTTGAAGGATATTTATATCTTCCAATTTAGAACACTTGGTTTTACTCAGTAAGTAAGATAGTTTTGTAGAAAGGTATGAGAAATTCGAAAGAAGAACACTCCTAGTTAATTTAAAAATTAATATTTCGTTCCCTTTTCAAGTCTGATTGTAATTTTTTTTCATATTTGAGAAATATAACTGGAAATCTACTTCCGCTAACACATTTTTTTATCGTGCAGGGATTGTGACTTCGTTGTATAAACCACTTTCCTATTTGATACGTAATTGTCACACAGCAAATAGACGAGACCCGACTGAGATTTAGTTGCCCAGCCCTGGTGTTTCACTTTGACTTTCTCGTATACTTTTACAATATGAGTAAAATTACATTTTAGACCTGTTACCTTCGACAGATTTGGCTCAAGATTTAACATTTATCTGCAATTTTGATGTACAAACAATATTCTGAAGTTCACTTCTTTTTCCTACTGTGTTTTTAATTTAGAGCTTTCCTTAACGCACGAATAGAGAGATTGACGGTCGATCAAATTGAGCAGTTTAGTACAAAATTAGATCCCGATTTGCACGTCTGCTCATAACACATTATCCCAAATTGTATCTATTTAGCTTGTTGCATTATGAGCTATGTTAATATACCTGCGTATCCACAGACAGACAGACTTTCTTTTGACGGAGTTTGATCAAATATGATAAAGATACTTAATTTTTATATCCGCATACCTAATTTCATTCGTCCAACTCTTTCTGTGTTCGAATTACCGAGTTCAGAGACATATGTCCATAATTTGTCAGAGATATATCGTTCAAAATATAATGCAGATCCACTTGCGATCTACATAATAAAATCCATTCATCTATCAGTTTTCGTTTCTGAGATAACAATTTCTGAGGCAGACGAATAGATATAGTTCCAAAAATTGTTCTGTTTTTGAACAGGGTGGTATAAAGTGTGGAAATTCGCCAAACCAAGGAAGTCGAGTATTTACGCGAGTGCAATAATTTATATTTGTTTATTTTGAATATGAGAAAGTAAAAAATTACTAATAGGAACAACTCTAAAGTACCTGAGGTCAGTGGAGGCTAGTCCATAAGGGCTGCAGATCTGCGGTTTCCCGAAAATTATTTTAAAAGCTTGTAGTTTCGCTTTTATTCTTATTTCATTACTTTTCCGCTTTAAGAGTTCAACAATCAGTGAAAATAGAAGAAAAAAGTAATGGAAAAACGTCAAAGGAAGAAGGAAAATCAATTTACAAGTAAGGGAGACGCAGGCTTGAGCTACAGAGGCTTTCGCCCTTCCGAAGGAATGGAATTCTCATTCTGAGCGATAAATCAGAAGAAATGAGCAACCCTTTTACCATTAAATTTAGAAGCACTCCGAGCTGCAGGAACCGCAAACCGCGCTTGGCGCGCGACTTCCACTTTAGGCTTTTTATCGCTTTTACTTAGTAGTCCAATTATTGACAGTTTTTTAAATTGAATCTGGAGGAGATGTAATTTTTTGCTCTTTTATGTTTTTGGGGTACTGATAACGAATCTGAGGATTACCACCAAATCTTTTTTGGTGGAATTTTAGTTATAGCCTTAAAACATGAACAAAAATGGTTTTTTCCTAGTCTTTGCTTATAACTCAAAAACTATCAATTTTTGGTATATTGCCATTATATATCAAAGTAATCAGCACAGAATTTCCTATAATTTGGGTCTACACAACTTTTGAAGCATTGCTTGTTCCTAAGCCGACGAGCCGCCACTGTCTGAGATATTCAAAACTAACGGAACACCGATTTTAGTTGCAAGTAAGGACAAATAAAACCATTTAAGACACCAATAAGAAAACTTCGATAAAATGCTTTTGATGTGCTCCAGTTAACCTTATATCGGATCGGAAAATTGTTACCTCACTAGAATGAACTTCGAATAGGCCCATTAACTAATTCTTCCCACACATTTTAAGAAATAATTTATTTTAAAGATTCCTCAGTGATTTAGTTAGCGTCAAAGAAGAATTATAATATGGGTAGTTTTAAATTTTACTTGATAAATTTGGTACTTAAAGAAGTGCAATATTTTAGAAAATAACTGACGCGAATAAAAGGAGTAATAACGGGAAAAATTTGCAATAGCTAACTTAAAAAGAATAGCTCTTGATATTGAATACAAAAATAAAGTACTGAGACAAGTTATCGTGGAAAATGCACGCTACTATTGCGATATTCTCTTACCGTAAAATAACAGAAGTTTCGCGATCATCAATCAAAATACTTACACTTAAGCCTGTGATCTGCTGAATCCCGAGTAATTTTTTAGCTTTATTTTTTTAAAAAAGAATGTAGTAATTTTCACCTTTAACGCTTCAGTTGAAATTTTGGGATATAACTTTTTCCAACAGCTCCCGAAGCATAAAGAAATTACATTTCTGGTACTTTGAAGTTTGGTTATAGTTTTTTATTTAAGGGGACAAGATATCCATCTAACATTTCTTTTATTTTAATATCATCGTTTTGATAGTATTGTAACTTAAAATTTAAAAAAGTGCTTTGAAATGAAAAAAAAATTGATCTGACACTTTAATTAAAAATTAATTTTTAAAAAATATTCAATATTTAAATTTCTTATTACTTCTTCAAATATGAATATGTTTGCTTCAAATTTTATGTGTGGACTGACTAAAACATAAAACACAAATTTGAGCATGGATTTAAAGGTATACCTATTATTAAAGTTAATATTACATTTTAACTTTTATGCATAGTGAAAAAATAAGGAAATTTGGCAGTACCTCATTTTATTTCTCCTATATAAAATCTAAACAGCTAATTGATTATCGACCGCACAATTTTACTGTATACACAATTAGAAGAAAACCTTTGAAAGCTTTAACGCAGTACAGAAAAATCTTTAGCATTTTTAAGTCACGACAGTGATGACAAACCCAGCATGGTGAAAAAGCCATTAAATTTTTCTTTTTCAAATGTGTATGATATGTCATCGTCAATGAAAATCTAAACAAATTTTAAATATTAAACGTATAATTATGAAATTTTTGTACAATGAATAGAAGGAAGGGATCTATGAAGTATGACATTTAAAAAACCTGATATTTTGGCCAATTTTTGGATATCGTGTCCCCTTAATTTACACCTTTCATGTTTGAATAGATATAATTTTGCAATCTGTGTTTCTCTCACATTCCGATGAGTTTGAGATAAGAAGTTTTTACAGGTATAGATTTCCGATGACAATACCAGATTTCAAAATGATGACGATTAGCCAAATGACAATTAGCCAAATCCTTGGCTAGGCTAGGTCCTGCGGTGAGCTGCAGAATTGCATAATAGCATCCCTTTGGAGGATTGCTAGAAATTAGAGAGCGTTTTGCATAAACTCGCTGGTCAAATACCGACCCCGGTATCTCTTACTCATCCCGGGTGTACTTTTAGCCAGACCCTAGCTATCTTGATCCCTGTGGTGGATTACTGAAATCGATTGAGCGTTCGATAAGCCTCAATTGCATCTACCGATTCTCGGTGCCTATAGAACTCGCCCTGAGTTGTTACAAAGTGCTGAACTCTCATAGTTCCTGAACTGACTATCAGTTGCATCACGTGTAAACTCACCTTAGTAACTTCGACTAAGTCAAGTTACGTTCATTATTGACTCTCGCGATATATATCCGGGACTTGTTATTCTGTATACTTGAATGTACAAATCATTCTAAATATCGCCTTTAAATAGGCCATTATTCAAGAAGATTTATTAAATTTTGTTGTACTGTAAGTCTGTGTCTGTTGATCTCTGATCAGACCCCGATAACACTGGTCTAAGACATAACAGGGCTGACCTGTGTTCGAATTCCGGAAAATTCGGATTATCGGAGATATTCGGTAAAATACTTATGATAAACCAAATGCAGTAGAATATTGACTCCGGGTGCTATGTGAAGGCGTACGAAAAGAGCACGCGGATATTCGCACGGTACAGTGGCAAACAAGTTGAGGGTAAAAAGAAGATACCTGATTCTGTTTCTACTAATTAAGGTGCTGTATTCACTATTAAAGTTCAATTCGAATACTTCTCTTAAGTTAGAAATAAACATTAGCTTTGTTTCTGGTTAGTAATTGTTATTTTTCCTTCATTTTTCAGTGAAAAGGTTTCAGAAAATTAAACGATGTTGTTCGGATTTATGGGAAATTACTGTATAATTAAAGTATATATTGAGTGTGATTTAAATTCCAAATTTCTGAAAGTTACAGCAATACCGCGAATAAGTCCATATCTCCTTCCATGAAATAAAGAGAAACCAGGTTTAACAGATATTTAAATAAATTCGAGAAACATAGGAGGAAATCGAATAAGGGAAGCAACTTTGGGAAACGGTGCAGTGAATTAAATTTTTTGTAGCAAATTTTTAAAGAGTATATTTTTCACTTGTGAAGTATATTCGTCTACAAATGTTTATGTATGCATACACGCATGTCACATTAATGTTCAGAATTTCAAATTATACTTACATTTTACTAGTCCACGAGGTAGTTTCACGATTTTTAAAATGGAGGTCAAAAATTGAGTGTTATAAAGGTACAACAAACTTGTTAAAGTAAGAATAATGCAATTAAAAAAAGTTTAAAGTAAATTAAAACTTCTAGTCCGAATATGATGGCATGATAATGTTTTCAACTCGATTTGTATATCGTTATATTATTTTCAGAACATCGCTCTTAGTTATAACGTGCAAACAAATATGCAAGAGGATGAATCCAAAGAAAAGTTTACAAAGGTAATAAAAAATTAGTTATAAGCATTAGATCGAGAATGAAAAGGGAATTAAGAGGCATACTTGCCGATTATTTTTCCACATAATCACCAAATATATTTAGGCATTTATCTGCACTCAGGACTAGCTTGTTTAACTCAGCTTGGTAGAAATCACGTCTCTGCCCATTGAGTCAGTTCCCGCAGTTTTTTTCACATCATTATCTGAAGAGAACCTTGTTCCAGATATTGTTACCTTGTTAACGATAAGTGTTCCTTCAATTTTGAAAAAAGGAAATAGTCACTGAGCCATCGTGAATCCATTCGACGTAAACGCCCTGGCATATTGAGTGATGGTGTCATCCCCCTGCATGACAATACCCATACTGCTCGCAGAACTTAAGAATAGCTGCAAAAGTTCAAGTAGGAAGTCTGAGGTCACCCCTTTATAGCCCAGATTTGACACCCAATCTGGGTTCCAAACGCTTATCTGGAGCAAGTTTCTCGTCAGACATTGATGTGAAAACACCTGCCTGGGACTGGCTTAATGCACAGGATGTGATTTCAACCAAGCCGGGCTAAAAAAGTTGGTTGTGTGTTCAGATAAATGCCTAAATAGATTTGGTGTTTATGGAGAAAAGCAATCGGCAAGTATGCCTCTTAATTCCCTTTTGTATTTGCTGTTTATTGTTTATAAATAATTTTTTATTACCCTTGTAAAATTTTTTTCTTGAATCCATCCTTTTATTCGATATCTTCGGAAGGCGCACATGTAAAGGTGCAGTAACTAAAACAGTGGTAATTAATTGTTGTGAAATGTACTAAATTTTTTAATAAAATTACTAAAATTAAAATTTATAAATATATTAATTAAAATAAAATGCATTAAAATTAAAAGCAAGGATTCTACTGATATCAGAATGGTGTCAACTGAAAAGCTAATTTTTGGAATCTTCAGAAGGTGTAAAACTGGATTTGTACAAAAATATGCTCAGAAGACATGAACATTTTGATTATTTTTTAATTAAGGATCTATTTGGATTCGAAAAACTCTTCCTCATTGAGTATCTTCTATTCAAGAAATAACTACGTGCAAAATATGATTCTCTAGATCAAACGGTCTGTCCATAGAGGATTTAGAACAATTTTTCCATCATGCTTATCACATTGTGCATGATGAATGACGCAGTTCATTGATAGTATCCAGTCTATAAAAATTCCCATTTTTCCCACAGTCTATAAAATCAAAGAGAAAGTTTACTTCATTGCAGAATATTCTATCATATGTTTAATGGAAATAATTATTTCATGATTACATCAGCAGATGGCACTTGTAAACAATTTTAAAGCATTTTTGGAAAATAGCAGTAGACACGTATAGGTGGTTATGAGAGAAAAAATAAATATCCGAGACATTTACTCTCTAAGAGAGGATTGGGGAAAAAATGGTTCTGCAGACACGGAAAATACTCCAATCGAGCGTGGAAATGTGTCTCGAAATGTCAATATGAAAGCTAGAGAAATCGTTTCGAGAGGAAATGAAGAAAGCTATGGAAAGTGATTTCCAAGAAGTGGTGAAGTGTTCTCAGGAGGAGAAAGATTTCTTTAAAAATGAAAAATAAAAAACAAACATCAGCAACCTTTCCTCTAAGTAAAGGGTACAAGTCTTGGGAATTTATTATTAGACATTTGATCTTGGTTTCATGTTTCTTCAAGATAATTTAAATCACAGTTAGAATTTTAACACGAGTTTATTTCTTGAATATAAAAAATATGCTTTAGGAAATTACAATTTATTCATGTTGACAATCCAAAATAATTCCGTACACAGAAAATGGTGTTTACTCTTCTTTTAAACAACGAAAATCTTTCCGATCGCATGGAATATCTTAACGTCCGTTATTTAACACATTTGGCAACGGTTTTACTTATTTTTAGTTATCTTCATAAACCATTCAGGAGTGAGAATTAACAATTTCGGCATCGGCCATCAGTTTCAAAGGGCCGAAAACAATAACTCTTATCTCTTTGATCGCCGAGCTCAAAGTTGTAGATTTATGCGATTTATTACTTTTATTTAAATATTTTGAATTTTTTATTGCTTCAGTTTTTAAAACAAAACAGATTTAACATGGCAATTGAATTTTATTTAGAAAAAACTTGTATAAAATTGTCTAGTAATTTTTTTCAAATTTTGCGATGGATTTTACAAAGAACAGACATTGAAATTAGATAAATTTGTAAGAAATCCTGGGGATGGCCTACAATAAACATGATTTAGGTACTAAATATCAAAAATTAAAGATTAAGACCTTGTAAGATTTAAAAATAATTGCATGTGTTCGGATATATTTTTACGTCTATTACGATGAATATAACAGCCGCGCATAACGGAAGTTTTATATTGCTGAATAGAGCATCTATTCAAATGTTTCTTGAAATTATTTCACCTATTCATCACTTAGCCAATGCGGCCCCTAAAGTAGTTTGGCGGTTTCGAAAGGGAAACAAGTCACTGCCTGCCGATGCCAGTTATCATGGCGTGAAGTAACAATCGGCTTTTCTCTATAATTTTCTATATTTTGCGCAATAAACATATTTGCTATTAAAATGCATTTTTTAAATGAACTTCCACTTACCCGGAGTTTTCGTTAATCCAACAGATGTATGGTCTGATATATGCCGGATTACTGAGAGATTACAGTACGTCTCTTTTCGGAAAGTCAACTTTGATCAGACGCGCATATAAATGAACAGCGCTTTTAATCCAACACAAGGCATTGAGAAACTGTGTCTTTCCATCTATTAATTTTGAATAATTGAATGATTTATTTATTTACTCAATTTAATTATTTTCTCTATATTTCCATGAAAAACAAACGAGGTTAGAACAGAAATTTTGAATTAAACATTACTATTTATAAATAACTAATTTTATTTAATTAATTTCAGAATTAAATTTTTAATTTTTTTCCTGTATTTCTTACACCAATTTATATAGATTCAAACAATGTTTGCTATAAAAAAATAATAAATTTCGTTGCTTAGGATTATATTAAACTATTGATGAAAGACTTGTGAATAATCTGAGTATTTATTCCAAGTCGTAGTTGAAGTCAATTTGAAATAAAGAAATTAAATAAGCGAAAGAAGCAGACAGAACTTTTAACATTTTCTGAATTTGAATACCAAATCCCGTACATTCAAATTCTAATCCTATTAAATGTAAGTTCTCTAATATTATGAGAATCCATATTTTGAATTCATGTAGAAATGAAATAATCGAAATTTAATTTGGATTGCTTTTTCATTAATTGAAGCTTTATTTATGAAGAATAGCAATGTATTGAAAAATTGTTCCAGATAACTTTAGTATGAATCTATTAAAATTTTCATGAATATTTTAAATCGGATGAAAATATTTCTTTTCTAATTACTTTCATCTAAATGGTTTCATTATACTTAAATTTACATTCAATCATTTATAAATTTTGATCATCTTTCATCTGTTTGATAAAAAAAAAAAAATATGCGTCAGTGAATTTTTCTCTTACTCAAGTCTTTCGTAGAAAAGCAATTTATAATACAAACTCTAACAATCCTCCTTTATATCAATTTGTTCAATCAGTAAAAATAATAAAACTATATTTAGCTTAGTTTAGCTTAGATATAGTAACGTCTATTTTTAAGCAAGCAGGAGGTTATTTGAGAGCAGATCTCTGAATCTTGAAATGTGGTCAGATGACGAGGACGAAGTCTGAGACTGCACCCCTCATCAAACTTCCATGCAATACCAACAGGTGGACGTTTGATCTTCGACATCATGTTGAGAGTGGCCTGGGGTCAGAAATATAGCATATCTTTGGGGTCGGGTTTCTAGCCTGGAAACATCCACATCCAAAATCGAAACTTTACCACCGATCCACCGAGTTCTCACGCAACTGTGCATTTGCAAAAACCAGGTTCCAAATACATTCTTAAAATTTTTATTTCTTCAGAGAATTTTCACAGATAAAAGATCAATATCTGGCCAGGTTATCTATTAACTAAAAATGTTTCTTTACTGATTTTATTTCATAAAATTCTTACAAGAGCTAGTACAAAGACATTTTATAACTGGACTAGATGGGTTATATATCTGTAGTGATTTATTTAAATTTTATTACTGCTTATTTTTCACAAAACACATATATCTTCAATATTTAATCACAAAGTGACACAATGTAAAACTTAAAGACAGAGCAGTAATAACACATTGGTGACGTAGTACCATTTAATAAATTATCTCTTCATTTTATTTTAAATACAAGTCGGCACCTGGCGTTGCTGAAAATGTAAAAATACTCTTTTACAATAAACAAAGTGTCTTATAATCGCCAACATTAATTTTATGTTAATTTAATAAACACTTTAACCAAAAGATTTCAGATTTTTGTATCTTTTCGAAAAATTAGATTTCACCAAATGATTTTGAATACTACTGAAAGATAATAGTTTCCATAAGTTATTAATATTTTTTGACGAATGATACAAATTTGAGTAATCAATGCGAGTGGCAAATCGAAGGCTAATAAATAAAATGAATTAAATGTTTATAAATGTTTCGTTTAACAGAAATAGCAACGCTAAAGATGAATAATCTTTTCTATGCACAATGAAACATATTTTATTTAATAAAAAATAACTATTCAAATAGCTGTCACGAAGATTTCATTAAACATTTCCTTGTGCTTCACATTACAGTAGATCCCCGGGAATCCAAACTAATTGGGGCTGACCTTTGTTCGGATTTCGGGGAATTAGAATTTGCCGCGAAATTCGTTAAAATACTCTTAATATACCAAAGGCAGTAGAATATTGACTCTTGGTGCTTTCGGAATGCGCACTGAAAAAGCACACTGCGATTCGCGTGGTACATTGGCAGACAAGTTCAGGATGAAAAGAAGATATCACAGTTTGTTTCTCCTAATTAAAGTGCTGTATTCATTCGTGAAGACAAAGTCGAATACTTCTTTCAAGTTAGGGAAAAAGATTAGCTTTGTTTCTGATCCGTAATTTTTATTTTTACATCATTTCTTCTATGATTTTTCAGTAAATATTTTCCAGAAAATTGAAAAGAGTTGTTCCCATTATCCGAAAGTTCGGATTCCTGCGATTCCCGGGGTTCTATTGTATTAGTCAGCAAAAGTTGAAGAAAATCTGTGCTGCAGTTTGGGTTTCTATAGCGTACACTATTTACGTTTCTGAGTTTTCTTTATATACCTATGAGCCCTAAACCGCCTCATACCGTCTCATTCGACACACGCCGGAATCAGGCGGTTTCAGGCGCATGAGTGAATTTTACGGGAGAAAATTAGTTTCTTTCTTTGTTGACAATTGATTGCGCAGCAGAGGGTGACGTCCTCCTGGAATTTCTGTGGAGAAAGGGAGGACTTCATTCTGATTTCATGAATTAAAATTGACTCCATTTTTGAGGCACTTGAATTCTCACTCTAGCCGGGTTCAAAGATTTAAAGATTGTCCTTAATTTTCTTTTTTAGAACGTAAGATACCAAGCGCATATATTGATTATAACAAAACGGCATTTCTGTTTCTAGATAGATAATTCAATATGAAAATCTTTAACGTAATGACAGTTATATTTACCCGTAATTTAGAATATTGAAAGACCTATTCTTGTTTTCATTGATGCATTCATAAATTGTAAAAAAAACGAATTGGATATTTTTCGAATTTTTATTATTTTCCCACACATCATATATCATCTCACCAATCTTTCCTAAGGTCAATCCTTTTCGAAAGATATAAACGTAAATACAACTAAGAAATTTCTAGATTCTGTTTGAAAACTTTTCAAAGATTAGAAATTCCTAGGCCTACCTAAGAGTTTGAGATAATTTCCTATAAATCTATTTAACCAGTTAGCAGTTTTATTTTCTTTGCTGTGAAATAAGATGGCTCCTATTGGATGGTGGGTTGATAATTATAAAACGTTAATTGCAAGATAGGTGCACAAAGTTAAAATTTAGATTAATATGTATAAATTATTAAATAAATACTGGGTGCTGAAATATAAAACACAATAATATGCAATTCTAGCTACACTCATATAAATCTCCTACCTTTGCAGACCTGAAAAAACTTGGCCGCTATAGAAATTAAATTGCTGAAAACACAGTTAGTACATTGCAAATTGTGATATCAAATAAGAGGAATTTAAACAGAATCAAAATTTTTGTATTTAAATCTTTTTATTATAGAATAGTTTAAATTAAATCATTTTAATCACTGCCATGAGTTATACATATACAAAAATGATGCACATAACTAAAAATGTAATAACCAAAATAAAAAAAATGTAGTTACACATATTGCAAAGCTCTGCAGGCTTAAAAAAAATAGTAATGAGGATACTAAGTAAAAACAACAAATTCAAAAAAAAAAAAACATTTTTTGTTTCTGCAGTAAAAAAATTGTGGTACGTTGACGATGCACACCGCAGTCTTTGTTTGCTTGTGGAAACTTATTAAAACACAAGATGTATGAAAAAACTAGAAGAAATAGCACTTTCACAAAATTATGTATTCAGCACTCGGTGATTCAGTCGCATTATTCGTGCACAAATACGCTTTCATGAGAACTTCATCTATCCACTGTTAACGGAAAGAAATTTTGAAGGGCAGGCTGTTCAATAATTACAACCTGATCATTTCTAGTGTACTGCAATCACTTATTGCAGGGCTTGGTAGGTTGAGTATTCAGTTCGCTCAAGCTACTGATTTGGATAGCGCAAAATTCGCACCAAAAGCTGTCACAATAGCCTCCATTGCATACATGAACAACAGAACACGAAAACTTGAGACGACACCATTCAAAGCTTGAAGATTTCAAACTCGCAGAAAAAAACATAACATCACCAAAAATTTGTTGGAGAATCGAACTATTTCTTTTCAATTTCCAACGGAAAAAGAAAAATAAAATGACAAGCTCCCTGAAGGCTCAAAGTTCTCCAGAAGCCCAACGGCCCTGTGGCCCGCAGCTGCATAAACACACTAACTACACGTTCAGTCAAGCACAAAAGAATTCAAATTACATAAAGGAAAACGCTTCCAGTGAGACGCCAAGCCCTAATAACATATAAATTCATACGTAACAAGATGGCGAGTAAATAGTAACGTTCAAAAATTTTGATTTATAAATTAATAAAGTTGAAACATTAATGGAAAAGACATCAAAAGTTAAGACGACTAATATTTAAGTCGAATACAAATTAAATAATTAAGAAAAATTTAGATATTTTATGAAACTGCTAAAAATTACCGTTTGAATTTCAAAAGTTGTCAGAGATGCCAGATGAGATGAAAGAAACTTTGGTGTCGAAGAATTAAATAATTAAAAACACTGATAAAACCGAAAAATGATGCAGATGAAAATTTTTGCAATCTAACAGCTCCTCCAATTTTGGAAAGGGGCTGTCGCTTGCATCACCTTAGAAGGTATAGAATATTGACATGTTTATGGATCCTACGTAATTTTTGTGTCAAATTATAAAGCTAATTAATGATTAAAATTTGTTTTATAGATCTAAAAATGCAAAAATTCGATGCACGTTCGTCGTACGGGTAAGACTGTTGAGGAGTTAAATATAAACTTAACGAGTATTTCTTATACCAAGGTATAATATAATTATCTAGAATGAAAGCATTTAAAATTTCTGTCTGTACTTAAAGTTTTAAGTTTAAAGTTTTCTGTCTTACTCAAAGTTTGAATCTAAATTAAGATATCTTCTGGAAATAAGTTACAAATATTGTTGAATTTTCAATCTAGCAAAGAACATCAAATCAGCAATAATAAAAGCTTCTGTTAAAGTTGTTAGCATAAATAAGAAGTGTATTCCTTCGAATCTTTAAAAATCACGTTCCTTCTAGTAGTATGAAGTGATATATCCAGCAAGCCGATGACTGGTGCTCGAAAATAATTTCCTCTTTTATGAATATTAATATTAAAAAGACATGAAATGGAGTCTCATTTAGCTTTAAATTAGTTTATTGGAGAAAACTTCTTAGATAAAAGTGAAATAAATCAGGAGTTTAATTCAATTTATTAGATTCTCAACTCCAGAATTCACATTTTTAAGCCTTTTATTCTCTGAACGTGAAGATGTAGACAGTGTGCATTTTAGTGAGTCTTGCATTTTTAATAGAAAAATGGGTAAAGTTTGCACATCATCATAGAAAATTCAAACTCAACCAGACAACATTTTAGCTCAAAATGGAGACAAGAGTCTTTCTTAAAAGAATATGTATTTTTAAGTGGCACACATGCCAAGTTGCCCCTGCTATAAACTGTAATGAGTAACTTGATAGATAATTAAATTTATGAAGGAAGAAAATCAGATATATTAGTAAATGTACATACATTTCATAGTCCTGATTTCAAAATAAATGAAGATAAATTTCAGCAAGAAGTCTTTTAACACTGTCAGAATTTCAAACTAATATAATGTGAATGGATCACAAAATAAGCATACAGAAGCAATTTAGAACTTGTGTAAGATTTTGAAAATTTTAACTTTTTAAAGAACGATGAAATATTCTCTTTGAAACTAGGTAATAAACTCCAATTTCAATCTAAAATCAAAATCAAAGTAACATATTTTTTAATTGTGTTACAGTATTTCAGAAATAAATTTGTATAACGCATATGTTAACGTTTCGATGAATGAAAAGTAATTTTAACGACTGATATCAATTCTATAATAATTAGACCGGGATTTGGATACTTCATTCAACCGAATAAAGTTAGCATTTGAGAGGCATGCATATCTGATCTCATGTTTTTAGTATAACAACCCTTAAATGCCCTCTGTTGATATAGGCAACATACCCAATTTTGTGTACTAAAATACTGAGAATAAGATTGAAGATCTAATGCCTGTAGTTGCCATTAGGATACTTACTGAAAATGTTATTAAATTAATTTACAACATAGAGATGACAGCCTGAGCGCTGATGGGAAAATAAAAATAAACTGATATTTTTCAATTGAGACTATATATTTTTTGCTTTGTTTGTACTCTTGAGAACGCCATATTTTATTCCACAATGTTGAAGGAAATTCTTTATCCTTATTATTTTTTCTTAAAATCCATCTGTGTTTAATATTATAGAATTTTATCAAGGAAATTTTTTTCTCAATTTAAGCACAGTTTTGCCGATTAGCAACAAACAGTTTTTAGTCATAAACCATATTTAGAAGAAAATAAGATTTTTAAAGTATTTTTCCATGTTTTATGGAAAAAATGATTTTTTTAAATAATTTTTATATAAAATATTATATGAAAAATATTTTAAAATCATTTTTTTAAAAATATTGGGCATTTAATGTTTAAGTTAGATAAGTCAGATTAACGAAAGAAATAATCATAAGATATCGTATTATGGAGTAAACATAAACTCCTTTCCTTAGATCTTTGAAATAAAACATAAAAAATGTATCTTTTGTGAAAAGTCGTTTTATATGAAATGAAAAAAATGTTTATTAATGAGACGAAAATGCTTAAAAGTAATTATAAAACGCAGAAGGAATTTTTTTGTTTTTCCGGTTAATGGCCTAATCGCTGCAGAACCATATTCATTATCGGAAACAAAGTTTATTACATCATTATTTGAAGTATATTTTATGTAATTTATTTACATAAATTTGTAGCTGCAAAACAGAGAAACTGAAAGAACTTGATAACTCTTAACGCTCTGTGATTCCACTATTATAATAATTTGTATTGTGTAACATAAACAAAGGTAATTGTATTATAATCTCTTACATGAAACAAACGTCTCACTGAAAAAACTGCTGCATTAATTAAGACTTAGTTATCCCAGTGCGCCCAGTCTTAATTGACAAAAATTCCAATTAATTCTAACCTATTCTTAAAACTTTCCTTGTTAGATATGCCGGCTTTGTGCTTTCGTTAGAATGGTTTATGAATATTCAGATTCTTCCATGGCCAGAGATCCAGAAGCTTTAGCTGCACAAGAATTCCACGCTGTTAAACACGGAGAAGAGAGCCTGTTTTAAAAATAGTCTCTTCTGATTATACCTCTCAATAGCAGTTTCCTCGCCTTATTAACGTGTGCGATGCATTTACTGCCTACACTCTAAAATTACTGACAATGGAGGAAAAATTGTATTATAAAGATATATGCTTCTGAGTGTATGTGATCAAGAGTTAGAGCAACTGTAGACTACACTGTTATTTCAACTTTACATTGATTAATGATTCAGATTTGCATCGAAAATGACAATAATTGGCATTGAAATAGTTGATATTGAAAATGACAACAATTGGTCTTTTCAATAAAAGTTTCTTACGATAATTATTCATAAAGATTTTGAGAACTATATTTTTGACAAGAAAGAGGAAATTTAAATGTCTTTAGTTACATAATCTATGTTGGTCAGGTTTCTTTACACCATCTTAAAATATTAATTATTATTTATTAAACGAGACCGATTTCACTATCGATGGGTTTTTTTCTATTTTCCAATGAAGGTTTAAAAACAATTTTTCACCATAGCCACAATAATTTACAAGCAAATAAATATATTCAGCTATTTAATGGGAAGAATCTCAACAAGTGGCTAAAAGGAAAAAATCCTTCAGTAAATTTTTAAAAAAATTATAACACTTTGAATTAATTTTAGCTCACAATTTAAAGACATAGAAATGCAAAATTCCAAGAGTTTAAATTAAATAAATGTTGAAGAAAAAATGACGCAAAATTCATTAATGTAGGATTATAAAAAATCCATGTATAATGCGATTTTATAGAAACGTAGAAAATCTTGGCTTTTCCATTTATATATTGAACAAATGAAGGCACAATAAGTCAATATTATATTTCCCTTGGAAGTATTTCATTTTACTTGGAAACCTGTGTTGACAATCTACTAAATCTTTGAAAAATAGTTTATGACAATAATAGCTGCTTTTTCTTTCAAAAACCTAAATAATTTAAGATGAAAAAGAAAGATCTTTTTAATATTCGGTGGGGACCCTGTTCGTGGAAAATAGATGATCTTCGGTGCTCTAGATTTTCTGTCTATTACATGCTAAACTTCAAAGAATGAAAAACAAGCAAGGCACAATAAGTCAATATTATATTTCCCTTGGAAGTATTTTATTTTACTAGAAAACCTGTGTTGACAATCTACTAACTCTTTGAAACAGAGTTCATGATAAGACTGGTTGCTTTTTCTTTCAAAAACCTAAATAATTTAAGATGAAAAACAAGAATCTTTTTGATATTCGGTGTTGACCCAGATCGTGGAAAATAAATGGTCTTAGGTGCTTCTGGTTTTCTTTCTACTACCCGCTGAACTTCAAAGAAGAAAAAACAAGCTGCTGTAGGCGACCACAGATCGTAAACACGTAAACATATCTATTTTCCACGTATCTAAAAATGCAAAATATGTAGCGAAAACTGTATTGTTCAATATTTGAAGGCAATTAAGAGATTTTAAATAGAGATGCTTATTTTTGCATCTGATCACAGCATTACTATCAGTGAAATATTTGTATCGAGTTAAAGGGGGGATCAGTTTGACAGTCCGTTAAGAAATTATAAGACCACTAACGAATTGGTGCATAAGACATAATATGCAAATTTTCAGGATTTGAATTTAAAATGGATGGTGAAACACTTTCTATACTAATTCCAAGTTTAATAATTAACTTCAATTATATTTAAATCTACTAATTTTTCTGAAAATTTAATAACTTGTTTGTTAAGAAATTATAATATCAGCTGAGAAAATCAGCATATTATACATCGTATCAGAATCATTATGAAACGCAAGTGTTGGTATTTAATGAAATCATTACCTGAAATTAGAAAAGGTGCATGTTTTGATTTTGTTATCCACGATTTATTTGACGAATCCGAGGGGTAAAGAGTTATCTGAGTGTGAAGTGAGAAAAACTTTATTTTTTAAGTATGTTGGTAAATATGAAAGAGAAATAACTAGGCTAATGAAGCGTTCTAAAACTGCCACTCAGAATGTCATAATTAGAAAAAAATTATTAAAAAATAAAACGATCGAAGAAAAGGATTTTGATACAATGGGAAGATCAACAAATGTTTCGAATTTCAACTTTCTTTCAGCTCGTGAAATTTCGAAATGTTACAGTAAATAACTTCCACCTACAAGAGTTTCGAATAGCCTGTAATCAATACTAATAAAAAATTTATGAAAATGGTGAAATTATGAATCAAGGTTATTGAAACATCATCGAGATGAAAGATTGAAATATGCTAAAACTGCCATGTCATAGAACGAAGAGTGGATGCAAATTATAATTTCCAATGAAAAGAAATTTAACGGTGATGGTCCCAATAGCTACAGTATTGGCATGATTTGAAGAAGAACCGAAAGAATGTTTAAGATGGCAAATGTGAGCAGGATCAGTAAAGGTTTTGAGACCCTTTACTCATGATGGATTGTGCGATTTACAGCAAATTTTGGACGTATGGGCATTGCAAAATATCAAGTTATCTATATATTCATCTGGTAATAAGTCATTCATCTGGTAATAAGTCACTCATCTGGTAATAAATCATTCATCTGGTAATAATCTGGTTCATTAGGTGGTGCTATCTTGATATTTCTGGAGGATAGTCGAGCAGGACGAAAGCATAAACTTAGCCGATTCCTTGCGAATTATCATGAATATTAATTATTATTCTTCGAATTTTTGTGATAAATAATGCAGTGTCACATTTCCTATTTATTTAGATTGGACTAACGGAAATTTATTTCTGTAAATAAGGATATAGAGAATCTCGAATAACGTTAAATTTTTGCTACATTAAGAGAAGGATATGTATGTATATGATCTGTTAGTCTTTTCAATACATGGTATAAGTTTTACTCTGTAAAAAGAAAAAAAAAGATAATTTAATGTCATTTCATAACACAAATAAGATACTTCTATTCTTATGTAATGTTTTGTGTGCATTGCGATTATAATTTATAATATTTTAATTCCAATTCTTGATTTTTATGTGGTTATCAAAAGTTATTCTGATTTATTATTCTCTTTGGAACGATGTGTTTTCCGCTTTTATTCATAAGCTATGAGCCAAGTGTTGCTATGTGAGTGTTATTATTACATTTCAACTGTAAGTTCGCCTTTTTTTCTTTCATTTTATTACGGTTCCATGAATTTAAAATTAAAGAATTTGTAAATGTATATATCTGAAATGAAAATAGCTTTATTTACTAATTCATTGTTCAATTTAGATTTTTTATAACAATTTTATCTATGGAACGCAATAAAATTTCATGTTGAGAGAATTGAACATAAAAAAATTTAAAAATTAAATGTTTATTTGATGGCATACTAAATAATCAAGAACCTTTTCTTCCAAATGAACTTACTTTCCATGTAAAATATTTTCGCAAAGATTTATGAGATTCGTTTGAATATATCACTATTTATTCGTATAAGAAAATTAAAAAAGAAGCCTTCGGCAGTACGGGTTTGTACACTTCTACATTTGATTGCAGTTTTGTCTTTTGATTTCTAAATTACAGCGAGTTATTTTAAAACTGTTGATTTAATTATCAGTTAATCAAAGTGAATTTGAGAAAATATCATTACACATTTTTCTACTTTTCAGTCTTTAATATTCAGTTCATTTTTTGTAATAATAAATTATAAATTAAAGACTAAAAAGTAGAAAATGATAAATTAAAAAAGAAATTAAATTTAAAGTACACTAATAAAAGTATATTGTAAAAATTCGTTTTATACTTTTATAATTTGAAGCATTTTTAAGTATCAGAAGAAAATTGAAAAGGAATAAAATTAAAGAAAGTACCGTATTTCACAGACATAATCTTTAGAAAAAAGTATCCGAAATACAAATCCTCTCTGAGTATGGTCATGCTAGTGGGACCATACTTAGAAACGGATTCGAACCCATATCCTACTTTATGATATTCTAGCGATCAAACAACTGTACAACTCGAAATTTCCTCCTCCAGTCATACGAGAATATTTAAATGCATATTTTTAGCTTTGTGATTTGATTGAACTTTAACTGGCAGTTAAACCGGCGTTTTTTTGGGGAAAATTTACATTTTGCTTCTGGTGTTTGTTAAAAGAAGATTTCAATTTTCAACATTAACGGTGTTTCTCCGATATAAATTTATATTTTGCCTTTGGTGTTTGTTATTAGAAGATGGCAACTTCTAAAATATCGACTTTGGATCTCCGTTAATGGTGTTTCTTCGATATAAATTTATATTTTGCCTTTTATGTTTGTTATTAGAATATTTCAACATTTAAAATATCGACTTTGGATCTCCGTTAACGGTGTTTCTTCGTTATAAATTTATATTTTGCCTTCGATGTTTGTTATTAGAAGATTTCAAGTTCTAAAATATCGACTTTGGATCTGCGTTAACGGCAAGGAGTTGTTTAAAATTCCTCGATGATTAATAAGATATATTTGACGTTGAAAAATACAAAAAAATTGATGGATTATATTTCTGAAAATTTAAATTTAATTTTATTTTAAGAATTTCATTGATAATTTATAAACAAAAATACAATTTAAAGGAGGGACACAAGTGGAAAATAGAAATAAAATAGAAATAAAATGCATTTTTAATACTGAATTTATAAATGACTTCCTCCCGAAACAGCATATTTTTGAATGCCTCTCTCTCTAGCTAGATTCCTCTACTACTATTCTCTGACTAAAAAACTTACATATTTCTAATGTGTGTTAAGTCAAAGCAATTCTTCTTTGCTTGGAGAGTGTCGCTTTTCATACAAATTTTATACACATTCCAAATAAAAATGCTATTATTTTTTAGTACTGAATCTGATACATTTGGAATTTTTAAATCATTTCAAAGAAAGGAAATACACCGTTATGTCATAACGATTGAGTTTTTAAAAGTTCCTAACGAAAAGAGTAAGAAAAAATTATCATAAAAGCATTTGATCAAACAGATATATTTTACTAAATTTAAATATCTGTATGTATCTTAGGGAGTTAATAAAATTTATTGCTTGAAAGAGTGCTATTTCCGTACTGATTTAATTTGATATCATTTTAGGGAAGGAGAGGATGTAGGAAGAGAAGAACATTTATTTTATAATATTACTAAGAAAATTTAATCCAAATGAAGATCAAAAAGGAGGAATGAAAAATTTTGCTAATCCTCATAAATGATGTGCATAAGTCATATAAAGGCTTTTATATCGTTGGTAATCAGTCCTCTACAGGTATAATGTCATTACCAATGAGAATTGGTTTCTCTTTAAAGGCGGAAAATAAACTTCCAAGAGTATAATGAATACAGGGTGATTCAAACAAATACTTGGAAACTGTTGGAAGATATAAAGAGCAAAACAGAAAATGAAACACATACAGGAAAGCATAGAGAGCGCTATTTGTCTGCTTTGTGTCTGGATTTTATCACTAGCTCTGTGCAGTTTCAACTTTGTAGGAAGAACAGTTATAATTAGCAAAATTTAACAAAGGTATAAACTATAAATTAATAAAAACGTAATTAAAAACTCTTAGTATTATATAGAATGACGCATAAGAAACAATTTCTAATATAATATAGAAAGAAATAATAGAAATATAAATTAAAAGGTAAAAAGTATAAATAAGAAACAGAAGATTTAAACAAAAAAGGATATATATACACCTTTTTACGTGCTCAACGCAACAGCATCAGGTGATTGCATCAACAAAAAATTACAACAATTAATATTTAGAACACATAAAATAGAATTTAGAATGTAAAAGAGATTATTCAAAAAGGAAGGGATGGATAAGAAACCGAATGACTAACTTTTTCAAAGACCACTCGCCATAGGAGTTCTAAAATGGACCAAATTTTCTGTCAAGGGTAAGATTATAAATCAAAAGTATACCCTTTGTGGCCTGAATTCTGTCCAACCGCAAAACGAGAAACATTTTGAAAAATCAAAAGGCAAAAGATCCTAAATAAAAATCCAAAAGAAACTAGAGTTTGTAAAATAATTTACCCTCTCTGCCGAAATTATGAAGAAAAACAGGATACGCCAGACGCGAAATGACAAAGGGAATAAAAAGTATAGGAAGCTAGCAACTAGCTCCATCTATGAAGAAAAATTCCAACTAATTAATCAGAGGCAAAAAAAAATATTTAGACAGTTATGACAAATCGCTTCTGCAAATGGCTGTGAAACGCCGGTTGTTTCCGGAAATGCTTAAACATGCTATGCGTCGCTGTTATTTAGCGTTCTTATATGTTGCGAAGCTGAACACGCGAACGTGCTGTTCAAGGGTAAGAAAAGAGAGCAAATAGAAAGTTTTCACCTGTTTTTGGCTTGCTATTTCTGTACCTTCGGGTATCATCTAACTCATCCGAACGTTGTATCCTCTCATACATCTCTACGCGATTCTTGCTAGGTTGTGAACTTTCTAGCTCCTCTTAGAGTTTTCTTGTTTAATTTTGAGTCACTCTGTAGTAACGAAATTAGAAGCGTTAATAGGAACATAAAATAAGCATAAATAATCATAAAATAAACATCTGAAATAAGCTTTTTATGAACAGTGCAAGAGTTTAGAGTCCGTAACCAAAAGAAATTATAATGCATATAGCTGAAAAGATACGCCCCTTTTTCCCTCCATAAATAAGACACCATTAAAAGAAACCTTCAGTTAAACTTCGGATATTCTGCAAACTTGGATTTGAACTTTGGAAAG
This sequence comes from Araneus ventricosus, assembly GCA_013235015.1. Classification (NCBI taxonomy): domain Eukaryota; kingdom Metazoa; phylum Arthropoda; class Arachnida; order Araneae; family Araneidae; genus Araneus; species Araneus ventricosus. The sequence goes on along the minus strand of BGPR01011614.1, from coordinate 10,220 downwards.
ATGAGTTTTATTATAAACAATATTTTATTATAATAGGCAATATATTGTATCAAAAATATAATTAATTCTTAAAAATTATTATTGTTATAAAGATGTAATGTCACTTTCCTTCCTCGCTAGTCTTATAGTTGGGGAGGGAGTTTTACAGGGCTTTGCATGGAGTGACGGGCAGAGGCCATTCCGGGACCCCTGATCATGGCGACGGACTTGGCGACCATTTTGGCGACCTTGGCGACAAATCGATGATTCCAGAAAATTCGACCCTTTTCTCGATATTTCTGTTTAGAAAGTAAATACGCTCGAATTAATAGAAAACTCCATGTGACGTCAAGGGGCTGTAGGGGAGAGTATATAAGGGCCGCACTTGGTTCAGAGAGTTGTTGTGTTGTTCCACTGGAACGAATTTGGAGTTTCGTCTACAGTACGAGCTAGGAAGCCGGTGAGCTGAGCGCTATTGAAAGTGATGTTATTGTCGTTATTAGTGATTTGTTGACTGTTTGTCTTGCTAAATCTCAGAGTGCTGAACTGTTATTGCCTCTGAATTGTTGTCTGTTTACGTTGCTAATCTGTGAAAGATCTATTATTTCCTGTTACGCGTGATACTTGTTTTCCTGCACATTTGTGAATAAACCTTCATTCTCCATTATCCTGCGTGTTGGCCTGTTTACACCATACACCCACAGAACGATTTTTATAACATTATTTATGAAAAAAGATTTAAAATATTTAAGGGCAGTTACGTAAGCTGAACCTAAATAACAGTGAAGTCATTTGGCAAAATGTGTTATAACACACGAATAAATAATGTCTCAGGAAAAAACACTGATTTTTGCCTTTTCACAAACTTTAATTAAAGATTAAATACATGGTTAAAAAAGTTAACTTTTCCTAAGTTGATACCGATTTTGAGAAAAATATTATCGTTGGCCCTTTTACCACCACAGAAAATTTCTTAAAAACCTTAAAATAAGCAATTTGATGCGTTCTGGTTAAAAAAATGCTTTCAGGCTGAAAATATATCGAAATCGGTAGTTTCTATTGTTAAAATAGACACATGACGCACAAATGATGTTAGAAATTCCGAATTTCTGATAGTAAAATTACAGCGTAGTGAATAATGGATTAAAATGTTTATTATAAAATTGGGTTTGTAGTTTTTGAACTAAAGAATTAAAATAAAAATCTCTTAATCCTTCCTTACAAGTGCATGCATTTTCTGAGGATATTAATTTTTACTGAATAATGTAAACATTCCATAAACAATCTTATTGGAAGTAATGAATAATGCGATAAAGTTTTGACATTTTTACAAATTTTATTTCCTGCTAAAAATCAAGATCTACTGATTCGGAATTTGGAGTTAAGACGAAATTTTACGTTTCATAATCTCCTGAGATCCTGAGCTTCGAAAGTTTTGCTATTTCGAAAATCCCAAGGATTTAACTTCGTAAAATATGGGTATAATCTTCTGAAAGAAGCAACTTTTGTCGAGACTGCTTATACTTGAATTATTCTCTTAAATGCGAATACTTTCATACACTAATCCACTAAAATCTTCTTCCTCGTGATGGATTTCTAAAGCTCTACGAAGGTTAAGGGAATGACTGTAGAAGAGGGTTTTGCAGCGTAATGTGTTGCGATATGAACAAACAAAGATGGTTAATATATAAAATTTATTTTTCACTTTCTTATTTTTGATATTCCAAATATTCCATTTTTCTATTTTCTAAGATGATTTTGTTATTGAAGTTCATCATGTCTGGTTCAGGATAGCAAAGACTATATCTATGTGTCCTTATGAATGCATATAACATCTTATATTTTATTGTCACAATAATAAAATAAAAATTCCGTATTTTTGTATAAAGATTATCTCCTTTTTATTAAAACACAATTTTATTGAAGTCTACTTTCAGGTTATTTATGACTTCCAGGCACAATTTTAAATATTATGCAGACCTTGTGCTCGTTCGTAAGTAGATAATAGGGTAAAACATAGATAAAATATTGAAACTGCTATGAAGTGAGAGTGTTTACAAATGTAATCAAGGATTTCAATTTTAAGAAATCAAGAATTTGACATGAATGTTTCATCAGTTATCGTTATGAAAATGAGATTAAAACAACAAAAAACTATAACGGATTGGGCTTGTAATAGACGTATTTACGTATCACTTTTCCTACTTTTAATGAATTAGTTTATAGAAACACTAGATATCCAATAATTAAACAAAAAAGAATCTTGCTGTGGAAATATTTAAAATACACAGAAGTAAACAAAAAGGAAATCTTTAACCCTTATCTGACAGGTTACTTTTATGGAACACTCGAATCAGAATGGCGCAGTTTTCAGCGCCAAGATTAAGATGTCGGAGCCTAAACGCCAGTTAACATTCCAATGCACACATTCAATTCGAAATTTAATTTGTTGAATATTTATTCATTCTTATGAATTCAGAATATATGTATTTTGATAATAATATGAATAATTTATTGAATATATTAAATGGAGCTTAATTTCATGAAATTAGAAGTTAACCCATAATCGACTGACGTTGCGTTTTCGCAAAATTATTGAAATTATTTTTTTTCTTTTATTACAAGGTGATTTTCTTTTGATAATTTTGTATTACATTAGACAAAGCTTCTTATGCGTCTATGGAAAAAAACTATTTCGCTCCCATTGAAACTTTTTCTTTAATATTTTTTTTTAATTTGACATTTTTTCCGGACTGTTTTTCTTTTAATTTTGAATAGATCTCAAGCAGATATTTGTATTAAATGTAATATGCCCTTACATAGAAATGTTTCAAAGATATTCATGTATCCAAAAAGTAATCGGTTTTGCCTGACGTTGAGTTTTCGCAACATTTAGTATCTTCTATAAACATAAATAATTTTTTGGCCTGTTACTTTTTTTTTCTTAAATTGACTCTAATACGTCTGAAAAACAATTTTTGTCTATTTCTTTCAAACAAAAGGTAGTGTGGTCGGTTAAAGAGTTAATAAAGCTGAAGCTTAAGGGCGGTTTAAAAGCGAATTTTGCGTAAGGCATTATTATTATTCTGCATCATTTTATTTCTCTGAACCCGGCTAGAGTGAGAATTCCATTGCCTCAAAACCTGAGTGAATTTTCGCTCTCAAGAAGAGAATGTAATCGACAGGTAGAAAGGAAATAAATTTTTCCTAAAAAATTCACAGAGGCACCCGAAACCGCCTGAGTCCGGCTTCCGTCGAACGGGCGGTTTGAGGCGGGATAGGGCTCATAGGGTTAAGATAGATATGACATCTGTTGCGTTTACTCATATATTAATTTACCTCTGTCTGTCTGATAAGTTTCACCTTCTTTCAGAAGTTTAAGAGACATTTTCACCTATCACAAACATATTTTGAGGGAATGTAGAGAATATGGAGAAGATTTACATTTACATAGAAAAACATGATTAGAAATGACATCCGTAGGTGATAGAAAAAGCACAAATTCATAGAAAAAATGCAGGTAGTAATATAAAGTATAAAACAACAGCTGGTAGCACACGGTAGATGGTTTGACCCTCTCAGACCGAGCGAGGAGGTCCTGGGCGGTTTAAAAATTTCCCCTTAACAGCGACGAAGGCGACCGGTGTGAGGCGTTTGGCTTCTTTTGAGGGGTGGTGAGGTTCTGAGATCGCTTAGGAGATAAGCGCGGTAGGGGTTCCAATTATCCTTGCCAACCGCAGCCCATTTCCATGCGCCTTAAGGGAAGGTTATATCAGTGGATGGAGTGGTGTGTTAAATGACCACACAGGTTGGGAGAGCTCAATTCATGTCACTTTCTCCCGAAATGATCCGATTTTAAAGGAACTAGAAGAAGACAGTCGCCTCCGTATTAAAGAGTTAATTACTGGACATCGAAATTCCGACCATTCACAGTGATGCACACTTGATATCGTCGTTGAATGGAAGATTGACTGCAGATTTTAAAAATGAGTGAAAATTTTTGTAATAACCTTTACAGTGAACAAGAAAATTGGTTTAATCTCTACCGAAACCATATTTTACGACCAACAAATCGGCAGCAATAATTCGCAATAGGATTGTTTAAAGTAGTAGAACTTTTTATAATGTTTGTTCCATACCGTGCGTTTACATTTCTTCACTTATCGGTTCATATTTCGATATATCCGTTCACACTTTCTTAAAGAAACATGATTTATATCAATGTTTACTACCTTACAGAAAGTTTGCACCTAGAATTTACTGACATTCTGTAAAATCTCATTGACTGTTCAAGCGACCGGATTTCGTGTTGGAGGTGATGAAGGCGAACGACCTCATGGATCTGATGTGATTCAGATAAGAAGGATTAGAAAAGAAGAAGAAGAAAATCTCAGATAAGTCGGATTTAAAGCACATATGTACAAAAATTTCACACAAAATTGCTTACTAAAATTTTAATTGCTTTACATGTCTTTAAACTTCAGGTATGATATTACCAATGCACATTTTATTTTGAAATTATTCATAATGACATTTTTGCGTTATTTGAGGCTACACAGTACCCTAAAAATGACAAAACTCTAAGCTTGAGTCTAAATTTTATATCTGATATCCAAATAGTTTTAAAGATATTCGAAGTTTTCTGAGTGTTGTCAGTCTCAAAATTTTACAGCTGAGGGGGCGAGTTTAGTTTCAATTTCATTTGGAAGCATTTTTTTCATTTTTAAAATTAATTAATTAAAAATATTTTGTGAACAAATCAATTCCTTAGGTGAAATGGTTATTATAACTTCATCGTTCACTACTCAAATCGTTTCTTTTTGTTTATATTCTGCGTTCTTTTCGAGTTCCCATTACTACCTAACTGATATCTATGAAAAAAGGACTTTTTATAGACCATTATTGATTTCCACACAAAGTTATTTTATTTAGAAGCTTTGCGGTGTAATATTGTTGTTTTTTATTCATTTTTCTGTTGAGAAAATGCCTCGACCGACACGTACTGGAATTCCTAAGAGGCAATGTTTTGAAGAGCTGGATGACTAATTACAAAATATTTGAAATAATAAAGAATATATTCCATCATATTGAGTTAAAATAGTATTTTAGTGTATTTTATAAGTTGGGAAATAGGATCTTAAAAGTTAAAGCTCTACATGCTTTATTAGTTTTTGTTTTATTTATGATTGTTTTACAAGCTTTAATTGCATTTTTCTCAGACTTTCATTTTTGGTGATGCAAGTGTTTTCTATTCCTTAAAGCTTTTTTACTGTTCAAGATGGAGTCTTGAAATTTTTGTAGATACTTTCATATTTATGTACTATAAGAATTAGCATGAATTTAGGCCTGAGAGTTCCAGTTATTTCTTTGAAATGTCAAAGTTGATATTTTCATGTTTTTACAGGTTTTTTTAGAAAAAATAATTACTAAAAATTAAAAAACGTCAAATCATAAATCCCATGCTTATTATTGTTCCCAAGAAATATAAATCACTTGAAATAACTAAAAAATATTAAAAATTAAGTATTTTTATAAGAGTTTTAAAAAACTTTAAAAAATTTGATTTTTCCAACTTTAAAATAAGACTTCTTGCTAAAATGACTTTTTTAAATCAGAATATATTTATTAACATAATATAAAAAAGTAATTAATTTATTTTATTATTACTGTCTCCAATATTTTTTTGAAAAAGGGTACTGTGTAGACTTAAACAAACTCACAAAAAAGACCTGTTAATTCAAGAGGGAGTTTTTAAAGGCTATTTTTAAATTTATGTTAAAATGTTCAAACATAGCAGATGGAAGCAAATAGTTGCGTGCCGAAAGTCATTAATTTTCTTAATTCAAATCTGAAACATTAGAAGATAACTAATAAACGATGTTCTAAGAATAAACATTTCCAACACTTACCATTTGCATACTTTAATAATCTATTTCAACATTCATTTAAATTTTCGTTTAGAAAAACTCGTAAATGTAGAAAGGACCGATTTATCATCGCTTCGAATGCAATTTCTCAAATTAAAAAGTACTTCTCAATTTATATTTTTGTAATTGCTTTCAGCGTAAGATTAAAAGTTACTTTCAATAAATGGCGCTTTTAAATTTCTGTTGCTTAAATTAATTTTGTAAATAGCATGAGTGATTTTATAAGTTACTAGATGGAAACCCAACTTTGCTCGGGATCCATATTTTTTTCATATACCGGCCTCCTTTTTTCTCCCTAAAAATATTGTCACCAACTTTCTCGAACTAACTTAAATCTTCTTTGAATCCTTCCTATACCAAAGGAAACCAGTTTATTTGGAGGAAGGATTTTAATTCAATTTTTCAAAACATATCCGGGTGTTTGAAATTATCTGCAGATTATTGCTTTAACACCCACTCTAAGGATATGTTTTCTTCTCTATAAAATAAATATAAATGCTCTTCTAAAGTAAAAACTAAATATAAATACTCTTCTAAAATAAAATATAAATACTCTCTATTAATACTATAAATAAAGTCAAACTATAACTGAAATATGAAAAAAGAATTTTCTATTCGTTGATATCAACATTAATTTTCAAACATTTTTGAAATTTAAACAAAACATCGCGTGGTACCTTTACTAACGTCACTGGATTATTTGAGTGCATAATAAAAGTTACGAAATAAAAACGGAAGTTACGTGCCTGTTACGAAATATCAGCGGAAGTCAGAAGCCTACCTTGACCAAAAAAAGCAATATTTTCTTAGCTTTAACAGTGGTAAAAACACGTGAATAAAGTATTTGAAGAAACAATAAATTAGTCTGAATTTAATTTTATTGCAATAAAAGCATTGTTGTAAGTTGAGTTTAAAATGAATATTGAAAAGTTAATTACAGTTTGAAACAAAAATGTACTGCAATTAAATTGGTATCATCAAAAAGATTATTTTTTGCTCTTTAAGATGATGTAAAAGTAATTTTTGTACCATAAGTATTTCGGAAGTTATTGGCGAAAAACGTTTCAAAATAGCTTAATTTTCGTTATTTAATTAAGTAAATAAAAACCTAGTTACAATAATTTAAAAAAAAATTTTGACGGCGTTAGATCCCTCTTGTTCCAATCCGTGACTGTGGCAAATTCGATCGTCGGTGTGGGTGTGCATAAAGAACCAAAAAAAGAACAAACACACATACTTTCGTCTTTTGTATATAGAGAGATGTTTTTTTCTTCGATCATCAAGACTATTTTTGGTTCCAAGAAAAGAATGATGAAGCATTTTATTGCAGGTATTCAATAAAATAATTTTTTAATATTGTTGATGAGAACACGTGCTCTACAAGAACTTAATTATAGAGCATTCTTTCATTACATCATTTACATTCTATCAGGCATGTCAATATGTTCAATCCAAAAAATTAAGCAAAATATTTTCGATAGGAAATACTTTCTGGAATTCCCTTTCTTAGTATTATATTTACTTTCATCTCTACAAAGTAACAAAAGGAGAGTAATGTAATCGTCAAAAAAATTTCCTTAGGAATTTAATAAATCTCCATGTTTAAACCTTCCCAAATCCGAAAAAAGATTTTTGGTATGTCTGTGAACACAACAGCTTAAAAAGGCTGCTAGCAAGATAGAAAATCTGGTATGCTGTCTTTACACCAAAATTATATATGTCTATCATATATTGGACGAAATCTGTTTAAGGGAAGTCTTTCCATCTCTCTTTCCTTGTATTTATAAACACGATTGAAGAAAACACAAAAGGCCAGATGGGCAAAATTTAGTAAATAGTTTTATTACTAGAATTATAAATGCATACCAGATTCAAGACCAAATCTGTCCAAGAGTGAACTGACTTTTGGTCTATACTTTTACTTGTATGTGAACGCGATTGATTAGGAACAAAACGGGCTAGACGAAAGAAATTCTGGTATGTAGCCAAGTGACCAAAGTGGTATATTTGATCAAATTTTGGTATGTGGTCTCGTGATCAAATTTTCGACCCAATCGGTGGTAAAGAAGACTTCGGAATAGCAGATTCGGTTTTCTTCCCGATAGTATAAAGTGCAGGACGCGGTGGCTGCTCCTTAGCTCACAAACAAGTAGTGCTGCAAAAGTTTAATAGACCTAAGTTGTAGGAAGTTTTGTGCTGATTATTTTGGTATATAATGAGAATATACTAAAAATTGATAGTTTTTGAGATATAAGCAAAAAAATGGATAATTTGTTTATGTTTTTAGGCTATAACTAAAATTCTAACAAAACATTATTGGTGGCAAACCTCAGAATCGTAATCAGCACCCGAAAAAACGTAAAGGAGCAAAAAATTACAACTGCTCTAGAATTTTATTTTAACAATACGACTTAGGACTAAACAACTGAGAAAAGGCGAAGGAGGAGCCAAATGAGGAAGTTACACTAAATGAGATGAAAAAAATGCAGCTCAAATGAATGCAATTTCAAGCTGAGAAAAGATTGCTTTTCTCCCGCTTTGCGATGCTCTTTGCATTAATATCGGATCCGTAGGAGGAGCAAAACTTGATGCAGCTCTGGTCTGTCTCTCACTTAATTCTTGATTGATTCCTCGTCTTTTTTTTACATTTTGTATTACTTTTCTACCATTTTCGTTGATCACTGAATTCTCAAAATTGAAAAGTAAGCCAATTAGAATAAAAACGAAAAAATGCATGTTCTTTTAAAATAATTTCAGGGGGGACTGCAGCTCTGCAGCTCTTATGGGCGAGCCGGCAATGGCAAAACGGGCCATATTGTGTGACGATCTCCAGCCTATCGAATTAGAGCCGTCATTAACAAGCTGGTGCTTATGTTCATATCGGTTTAAAAATCTGTCGTCAATACGAAAATCCGATGACAATCGACGTAGTGTTGTCTAAAAGTTTGGATTTTCATCTTTGTTATTATCCATAAAGAGCGTTGGGTCGTAAAACTGAAATCGAACCAATGGGAAGGGAAGCGAGGATCTCAAAAAAGCGAAAACCATAAATGAAGACCCGTGGGGGTGGGGTATGGAGGATGTCTCGCGAAAGAGTGGCGGGGGTCCCGCTTTGAAAGCGGGAGGAAGGATAGTCGCGGTTGTCCAAGGGGATCGAAGCGACCTGTAGTGTGGTTTGCATACAGTTTCCTTGAATAACCGACCTAAATGGATTGGTTGAAAATTGGAACGCTGTGGAGTCATACCACGCCATTTGGAGTGGAGCTGTGTCACCGTGAATGTCCAGCTTAAGGAAAACAACCACCAATTATTTTTAACATTTTATCCTTTGTTAACACGGAGGTGAGGCTTACTTCTAAACAATAAAATGGAGTTGTGATATTATCTATTAGAATTTTAAAATACTTGAATTTTCTAAAGAAACCAGACTGAAAAGTTTATATTTTAAATAAATTCAACCTTTAGTTTCAGTTTTATAATTCGAATTGTTCGAATATCAAGCAGTTGAAAGCACATTTCTATTTTTTTAAAGACGAACATTTCGATTTTTGACGCATTTCCCATTTAATAACCACATTCACAAATATGATACAATTGATACACAAATATTAGACATTTCAGCATTTAATAAATAACAAAATTCATCTAATGTATGAGAAGGTTAATGAAAGTGAAATTTTTCTAACATTTTATGGCAGTGTATGTGTGATTTTTGTGGATGAGTCCAAATTCCCTTGCATAGAAGTGAATTTCTGTCTGTATGAAACGCTGTCATATCATAAAACTCCAAATTGTATAGCTTTATGATTTATTCTTCGCTGGAGGCTAAAATAAATAAATAATCTTATAATCTGAAATTATTAGAACGTGCTATTTTGTGCAATGATATGCGAAGATCAAATAAGCTTAAAATTTTTATTCATTTTTTTCAATTCTATAATGCTGAATAAATCAGTGTTATCAGATATTTTACTTATTATATTGGAACTAGAAAAATTACCCGTCATGGTATCACGGGTGCAAATTGTCTCTTCATTTGAGAGATTTCCCGTCAAATTTGACGTGTTTAAATAGATCATATGCGAGAGAAATGAACATTGATTGAAAACAAATAAAATAAACATATGTTTTATGACAGGAAATATTTTTTATTTGCATGTTATTTACATATATTTTCATTCAAAAGAACTCTTGGTATAAAAATAATCTGGAAAATCTAGTAGATATAATCTATACAGATAAAAAATATAGTTTCAAAACAAAGCACTTCTCTGCTTGTCAAACGTTGCCAAAAAATATTATCAAATTATATCA
>BGPR01011613.1:10998-47904 GCA_013235015.1 Araneus ventricosus | reverse complement strand
TTATATAAAAACTTACTTGAGAAACACCAATACGAACGTTCTTCATCTCATAAAGTTTAAATTTGCGTCCGTAAAACGATTCTGATATTGAAGTTTAAAATTAAAAGAATGAAAATACATAAACGAAACAACAGTCTTAAAAAGTGCTTGTTAGAATAAAGAATACAAAAAATAAAAAAAAATATTGAATAATTTTTTAGAACCCATTTTTTTTAACCCAGCACTTTTTGTCTACTGTCTACTGATCTTTTTAACTTCACTAAATGCGTACGTTTTAGTTTTAAGTGTTTAGTTTTCATTTCTGAAACACGTCGAGGAAACAATAAATATTTTACGTGTTACGAAATTTGTGTCATTAAGCTATTTTAGATGTTTCCGCAGTATGTTTGCTTACATGGAATCCAAACTCAAACATATTTAGTAATGTTAAAGTGAAAGTTTCACAAATTACCCTCATTTTGCATAAATATGTGCCTTTTAAAAGAAGAATATTTTTATTCTGAGAGAAGACTCAATTATGTTAATAAAGTTGCAAGATGTGCATGATTCGTCAGAAAAAAGAAAAGAAATGTAATGGAAAAAAAGAGAATTATTTCTCTTCCGTTTCTGCAAATTTACGTGCGTGCATTTTTTAAAGTAATGATCGGAAGCTCGTGAAGACTTTATTCGACAAATACAAGAACGTTTTAAAGCGCATCAGTAAATGAAAATCTGGATTTGCATTTGCAAGATATAAAAAAAATGTAACAGTCTATTATTATTGTGATTAATAATATTCTCGCTTCTAGGTTATCAATTCATACAACACAGAAGTTCCCAACCTGTCGTAAGCGTACGCCTGGGGGTACTTGGTGGTTAAGTTGGTTTCACACGAACGTAATGTTTTGTAATGGCGAAAAATTGGTAAAACTTTAAAATGAAAAAATAGTTGCAATTTTATGGGCCCAAATTCGTGAAAAAAGTGAAACTTGTTTAAAATGCCAAAATCCTATTGTTTTAAATCCAAATGCCTAGTCACGAAATACGGAAGTACATAAATCGACTTTCGATCCATTCAACGATTTGTTTTTTCAAAAATACGAAAAGCTACGGGTTTCTGAAAAAGAAAAAAAATATTGAATGAAAAAGAGAGTGTAATCTGTGATTTAAAAAAAATCTCATTGATTTCTAGATATCAGTGAAAGAAAAATACGAAGGACTCAGTACAATAAAAAATATAACACCCTTCATAATCACAGGAAATGTAAAAATAACGTTCTCGTCTCACGTGTCTATTAAGTACAGATATCGCAGTAAGCTTGACACAGCTCCAGACAAGAGATAATATCTGTCTTCAACTGAATCTAATGTCATAAAACTTAGATCCATGGAACAAGCTCAAGGATCGCATTGAAACTGAGCTCACGTGAATAGTTGATTAACACGAAGAGAATAGTTAGCTTTCATCATAAGTTAATGGGAATTATTTAAATGGTGGTTTTCTTGTATTGAATTAATACTATTATAAAACTGGTATAAAACGTAACATCAAAAATAACTTACAAATCTTCTCTTAACAAACAACCTCACCTATCTCAAGATGCGGTCTCATTTTTACATCAGATGTTACATCAGACGAAAATTCAGAAATATTCGTTATTGGTTGAAAAAAAATCAGTTTTTTTCTTCCTCTTTGTAATTTCAGAATAATGAGATAGGGAGAGCTGCTTCTTAAGCGACGAAATGTTATTAAATTGATTCTAGTCGTGTGACACTTCAGCTTTATATGAACCTTTAACATTCTTAATAAATCCTCTTCATACGGAGGGATGATAGAGGGAGAAACCACAGTAGGAGGGGGGGGGTCTACTAAAAATTTAAAAAAAGCTAATCAAAGGGTACGGGAGAAAAAAATAGGTTGGGAATCACTGGTATAACACAATAAATATGCATTGCAAATAAGTACGGCTCTCTTATAGGCACCACGAAATTGCAGCGCCCCCACCCAACTTTTTTCTGTGTGTGAACTTAATGACTAATTTTTTATAGGTTTGAATGTTGTATTTAAATCCATCAACAATCTAAAGCTAACTGCGTTTTAGCTCTTTCAATCTTCAGGGAACAAGCAGTCTAAAATGGCAATCCCTTTCACACCAGTAACCGGAACATTACACTTGATAACAGTTCTGAGAGAAACCCGGATTTTTTGCACAATTATCGTTACAAATTTCACAATTCTCTTCTGAAGAAGAGTTATATTTCCAAAAAATTATTCTATCTAGAATGCTGTGTTTATGGGTTTAGTATGGGGCGTGGAAATTGCGTTGCATGTCTGTAATCATCAATTCTTTATGTTCGGTTAAAAATCTATTTCTGTGTGTCATTACGGACAAAAAATGTTTTATAGATTACCACCGATTGTTACTAATAAATGGTGCCATTAAAAGTGTTTGCGTAATGAAATAAAAATTAGCAATAATATTGGGCATTGATTATACGAGGGCGGTCCTATAATAAAGATACAAGGCAGAATTACACTGACAGAAATAATTCATGAAAATATTTAATAAACTAGAAAATCACCCGTCATGGTTTGACGGGTGCAAATTGCCTCTTTACTCGGGAGATTTCCCTTCAAATTTGACGTGTTTAAATAGATATATATGCGAGAGAAATGTTTAACATGATTGAAAACAAATAAAATAAACATGTTTCATGACAGGAAATATTTTTTTATTTACCTATTATTTAAATATTTCCCTATTCAAAACACCTCTTGGTAAACAACATTACGAGTGAAGTATTTTTCGTTGTTTAATAATTTTCCTTGTACTTCAGATGTCTCTGTGTAAATTTTAACGTGATTTTGAATCCTACCTTGAAAGTGCAACATAGAGCTGTGCATGTGAAAAGACAGGCTAATCGAGGAAAATTCCAACATGATAGGAAGTTTGCCCCTGCGATTTGTTGATAGTCATCGTGTTAGCTGGAATTAACGTGTTTTGCAGCGGTGGTTGAGAACGAATGGTAGATTCGCGTCACTGGTAGCTAATTTAATTCTTGGCAAGAAAACAACATCGCCACGATTGCATTACAATACAATTTGGCGTCCAAACTATATCTCGCGCATGATATACCACTGAAGTAATTTACTACTTTCTATTGAAAAACTGAAATTAATTTGAAATATATGATTAATATATTTTAAAATTTCTCGGGAACTATCTATCATAGCGAGATAAATTTTATATCAATCGATAGAAAATTTTATTTCACTATTTTAGAGCTATTAAATTTGAAATTAGAACGACAATTACTCTTTTAAATTTAAAATGACTGAAATTTAGGTTCTCTAACAATGAAATAATGCTGTTTAACGTCTCGCAGTGCTATGGCGCGCGTTTTATTATTGGTGACGTCAGAGCGTTACCGGAGGATCTGGGCTATTATATTAGTAATTCCACAAAAACTTCATACTTTTGTTTATTTCTGGACATAATCTCCTTAAACGTTGAGAGAATTTTCCCAGCGGGTCACTAGTTTGAGCATCCTTTTATGGTACTGCTGTTTGACAATTGCTTGAAGTAATCTAGAGCGGTGTTTTGCAGCGACCCGGAAATTTATGGAAGTTTAGGTTGCATATGCTTTCGTCAATAAAACTCTTGAGAATTCCAGTCACTTCAGCAATTTCAAGAACTTTAATGCGACAATCTTCCTTAATCAAACTTTCGACTTTTGAGCAGTTGGACTGCCTCTTTTCTTCTCCGGATCATCCTTCAGATCCTTTCGTCTATTTTTAAATTTTAATCACCAAAGATTCAGTCTAACTTACTAAACTCCTAAACTTATCAAGTGATGCAATTCACGCCAATATTGCACCTGCGTGCTTTCTATGCTAGCCACCTGTACCTTTATGATCGGACGGCCCTCGTATGTTTTCAGTGGATTTCATTGGGATTATAAATTGTTGTGGAAGACTTTACATTTTTACTAAAATAGAAAAAAAATATATTTATTGTGGTTCAAACAGTATAACACCGTTTAAAAATAGGGGTTAAATTTTTTTCAAATAACCCTCTTTGAAAACCCCTTTTGTTCTCGCTGAAAGATGATGGAGATTCATCAACAACTTCAGCAACTCTAACGCTTCTTCTCATCAAACTAGTGTAGTGGGATAAATTTCAACATTCTCAGCAGTGTAGAACTGTTTTCAGTGTATATTTCACTCAGACCCTAGAACTGCGACTATGAACAATCTCAACAGTTTTGCACCCGGACTTAAGATTCACGACTAAGAACTGAACAGCTTTTATTATTATTATTTTATTTTTATAATTGAATGACAAAAGTTTAAAAATGCGTATGAGTTTTTTTCTTTCAAATATACATGTTGTTTTTGTTCATTTTATGTGAAGAATCGTTTTTTTTCTTTATCTCTTTTTTATATTGTTCAATCATGTTTAGTATCGGTGTGAATCCAGGATTCGGGTCGGGGGGGGGGGGGGGGAGGGACGAGGTCATAAAACATTTTTATCGTAGTGACGAATGTCAACATCATGGTTTATGTATACCAAAACACTTTAACTTTACAGACTTTCCTCACCTGACGATAAGAGTAATAAAGAACACTACTATAGTTTCGATAATTTAATAAAAAATGCAATGAAATAACTAGCCAAAAAATGCTTTCGACCGCGTCAACGCTGCAAGTGAAAGTGGAATGACTAGAAAAGTAGGAAAATTTTCGAGCCTGTCAAGCCAGAAAGCAATGTTGTCACGATTTTATTATTAATTTTTTAAGCGAAAATTAAGAACAAACAGTTATAGTGATTTTAAATAAAATCAAGAATTTTGATTTAGCTCTAGGGGGGCTGCAGCCCGATAGCCCCCCTGGATTCGCCACTGTTTAGTATTATCTTACATATTATTTTCTTTCTTCTTACTTTTTTACCTTTATTTTTAAAATTGTCATTTAGTTTTTTAAAAAATTTATCGTCCTTTTTTCGGAGTAAATACAGTTCAGCGTTTTCATGTACTTCTGTGTTTACAGTGTTTGTTTGCTCATTTTTATTTTCATTGTACTTTTTCTCAAGCGCCATGTGACAACTGGCATGAACACAGCCAATCAAATGCGATCTTTTTCATCCGTTTATCTTCAGCTCTACAACTAGTCGATCTGTTTTTTTTTGCGATCCTTAATAAAGGTGACATTTCCATACCCATTGAACCGTTCAAGAGCAATAATAGTTACCGGCATGGGGGTGTGAGACGGTGATCTACAACACCATTTCTACGTCTTTAAATGGATTGACGTAAAACAACGTATAAATGACATGCCTTACAAGCGAAATTTTCATAAACAACTTTGATTATTACAAATTTAATGGTACTGATGCGATTTCTGTGAAAGTAATAATTTTCGATTTTTAAGATTGTACTAGTATATTACTACAAAGTATAAAAACAATAATTAAATCTCAATATTAAAAAGTTATCATGAAAGTGAGAAAAATTATACCTGTATTGCTTATCTTGAGTACTAATTATACATTTCTTATTTTGTATGATTTATGTGCATACAGGTAGGCCTTTATATGGAAATAGCAGGGAGGAAAAGGATGTTAACCTCCCCCCCTCTCAGCTTTCTAGGAAAAGTTCCCACCTTAATAAGGACGAAGAAATAATGATTAAAGCAGAAAAGATGTGAATTTTAGAAAGGGGGAAAACAGCGTATAACCGAAGCTTTGCATCATATAAACAAAGCACTTAATCATTACAATAGTTACGACTGAATCAGAATTATGATGAAACGACGCGTAATATAGGAACGTAAGAACGTGCTTTACTGTTGCCAGTTAAATCTGAGGGGTTATTGAAATAATTGCTTTCACCGAAGTAACTTTAACGAAATAATTGTTTTTGATGACGACATCAAAAGATAAGAAATAAACCAAGTCATGCATTTCTAAAAGGATTTACGGAATAATATACGTATTCACTTACAAACATATATCGTACAGCCATGTATTTTGGATTTTATTTCATGCAATGCGAAGTTATATTTGAAAAAATGTTAAATAAATAACTTTGTTATTGTCACTGGCAAAATTATTTAACTAGTATGATATTATTTGAATTTAAATCTGATTGCATACTATATTTTGCTCACAGAAAAGATTTCTAACTCTTATTTGGCTGCCTTCTTCATAAAAGAGTTTTATGTCAGATTTATTTAGATTAAAAATATCTAGACACAGTTAATTTTTTTCAGTTTTAGATAACATAAAACACTTTTCTGAAATTATAGCCATTAAATTAAATCAATTTTTTACGCTGAAATCTGCCAATCTATCAAGAAAGCATAAAATATAATAAATGAAGTAAAATAGCTGCTATTAATTGCCAATTTAAAATTTAAACGTAAATGAATTTTTAAATAAATCTGATTTTAACTTTTAAATAATAACTTATTGCTTTTAATCCTCTGTTTCTGTTTAACTGGTTCATAGAAAATCAGAAGCGGCTTTCAAAAGATTTTATAGTTTAATAAGTCGCATATTTAAAAGCTTAAAAAATCAAAATTATGCTCAGTGAATTATTTGAGCAATTGTAATTTTATTGTTTTCTTTGCAAATCGTTTCTCATATTCCATTTGGTCTATTATTATTAATATCAATTTCCGAGCGCTCTCCGATATCACTCACTGTGCACGCAATCGGATT
This sequence comes from Araneus ventricosus, assembly GCA_013235015.1. NCBI lineage: Eukaryota > Metazoa > Arthropoda > Arachnida > Araneae > Araneidae > Araneus > Araneus ventricosus. The sequence goes on along the minus strand of BGPR01011613.1, from coordinate 41,203 downwards.
CCAATAAATGGATGTTTGCAGAACCATCTGCTCGTCAGGACAAACAAAAACGAGTGTTCAGTGGCTTGAAGTGCAATAATTTGCTGCAGACCAAAATTAATTAGAATTAAAGGATGCAAAAATTGTGCTGGCAATCAAAGGAAGTGCCCTTCGTTCGAAAATGTGCACGCGCCGAAATGATCTGCGTGATGTTTAGCAGTGTATTAGTCATTCTTTCGCAATACAAATGTTTCTGATCGACAAAACAAGGCATCATTTCAATGTTCCATTTTTAAAAATTCAAAACAATGTGTAATATCACATCTTTATTGCATATTTTTTTTATGATGACGGTTCAAATTGTTGCAAAATAGTTTCTTATAAAAGCTAAGAAAATTTATGAATTTTGCGCGGTTGAAAATATAGAAAATTTATTCTACTCTATTTCTTCATCGCGTTTCTTTTATTGTTAAATAATTGCTCATCATCGACCAGATTCTCGCATCAATGGTGATGAGTATGAAATCAGAGAGCTATAATTCTTCCAATTATTTCTAGATTGTCATATCTATACAAAAATAAATATTTTTCTACCGGATACAGAATGGGCGAAGACATCACATTTCATTTCATACACCACCAATCATTTAGAAAGTTTTGGAAATAAATGAAGAAATCGGTTCTGTGTCCATGTAAATTAAAAGTCAGAACTTTGCCTTCGAAAAGTTCTGGAATATACTGATGTCACGATTATTTTCGTAAAGGCAAAGTGATCATGATATTTTGTGGGGGAGGGGAAAAGCATGCATAAGGAGATATTGATTTACATATTTTGTGGAGTATTAGCAATATAAGGGAGATTGTATCTAAATAAGAGCTGTTGGTTTCTTTTCATTACCCTTGCCAGTTTGCCCTCTCTCCATTTTCGCAATATGATTCTGTCTACAAAAACACGAGTGAAGAAGAAGTATTTTTTTAAATATCGCAATAGCGTCAGTTATTACCAAACTCTCCAAATTTATTTCTAGCTAATCAAATGTAAGAGTCTAGTTCAGATGGACTGAAGTCTAGTCAGTTCGAGATGATGAAATGTTCACCTTCCCGGGGTTTATGAAAAAATATTTTCAACAGAAGTTGTCAATTCAAAAATTACAGTCAATAATGAGCCATCAATGATTATTAAAGACTTCATCTCTGTTTCTGGGTAATGGACCGTTTCAGTAAATAAAGTTACCTGTTTCTCCCAGGAATCCAGTTGCATTCCATTAGCTATATCGGACAATCGCCATCTTGGGAATGGAAAATGAACAATTCCTGATTTCCATTCATCTCCCAGTCACACTCTTATAAAAAACCTCTGAGTGTCATTTGAAAACATTTTTCAGCGTTCTTTCTTACCACTTTTTTCTATCGTAATCAGGCCGAAAATGTGGACTATGTTAACATTGGCAAATTAACTACTTACTGAAAGTTTAAATACATTAAAGAAATGATGCTATTTCAAGACCTAACGACAGCAAACCGAAGAAATAAAAATACTGCTGCACTCGCTTTACATAATTCTTTGAAAACAAATTCGTCGTTCAAGAACAAATACATAGATAATACAGTTCCGTATAGATTATAATTCTGAAAAATATCATTTTTTTCCTTAATAATTAAAATAATTCTTTGAAGAATTACACAGATATGCATATGTATACTTTTTACTTTATTATTTTTCATCTTGTTCATCTAACATCGATTTTTTCTAAATGAAAAGCTGAAAAGTGATTGTTTATTATTCAGAAGTTCAGTATTATCTTAATTTTTCATTGTCTGTATTATACTAGTTACTAATGTAAATGATCAACATTTTTGAATTTATATGTTTGTATTTCATAATTCGTATGTATCATGTTCTATTCAAATTGGTCTATCAATCTTCTTAGTTTAACGATTTTTATATATTTTTATTTAACCCTTTCTGAGGTCATGTGAAGTATTCTTCCCACCAATTTCATTAATTTTAAAATGCAATTTCTAAGGTTGGCGCAAATTCTCGACAAATGTTTTAATGAAACAAAAACCTATGTATTCCAATTTCTCATCTCGAACCAAAACGAAGTATGTTGACTTGGTAATTAATTAATAATTATTAAGATTAATTAACAAAAATCAATGTCATCTAATTATCTAAATGAACTTCTTTTCTTAAATTAATATCAATTCCAAAGTTATTTCATTGTAACCACTACTAGGTAAAAAGGAAAATTTAAAGGACTTTTTTTTTGTTTCATGTTTGTACAGATGGAATTTTGTAATCGATTTTTCACTCACTTCCTGCCGTTCTCGAGTTTTTAAATTTTGTGTGCTCGTGTATGCCTGATTAAAACACACTATTTTAATATCTCATGAACTCAAATATCAGTTAATCTATTAATTTGATTAATTTAATTTCCATACGAATGGCGCCATCTGGTAGTGAAATTGAAAAAAATTGAATTAAACATTCCATCATAGTGTGTTAGAAACATCACAAATTATGTACTGTAAAAGACATTCAGCGTATTAAACTCTCTCAAACTTTCCATTTCTTTTGTCAGGTGCCAGGCATTGGCGTTTAGGGGAAAACAAATTGCTTTTTTTAAAATCATCTTTGTCAGAACGCCTTCATTTAAAAATTACTTTTCTATCGCAGTGTCTGCCTCTCTCTAATATCTGGGTTTAATTTTCGACACTAATTTTAAATGGAATGTTCATATAAGTAATTTACATTCAAAAATTAATCATTTAACGTCCCATTTTGGAAGGGGCAGAAAAAGACTTGTCTTTTTCTGTAAGAAATAGCTTATTGCTTTATGGCGATAGTAGTTGGAGTGGGAATCCGACCAAAGTCCAAATTACAAAACTTTCAACAATACAAAGAATATCTTTATTGAAATTGACAAAAGCTTATCGAATCTCTCCTTACAGCACATTCAATGTATTGTCGGGATGGCGGCATGTAAGAAATTTAGCATAAGGACAAAGTGGTCTAGGTATTTTAATGATATTTTCCCTTTCTGGTTTTGATCCAACAATTTTGATCACATCCGTCCATCTAGAAGCCTCGCCTCAAATATTGAGATTATTAACTTTCCTGATTAACTCAATAATGTTGATTTTGAAGAGTACATTAATGGATCCGGGGTTGGAGACAACGTTGGGTTCACTGTTGCGTGCTTTTAAAGATAATAATTTATGCCCGGTCCATTGTTTCAAATTCAAATCGTATAATGCCGTTTTCCTGGGAATTCTCATCTGCAATTCATTTTGCTATTGGCCGCACCATGGAGAGTGGTTTCAAAATTAATATTAATTCAGACAGTCTTTCGTCTTCTCATGCTTTCAGAAGTTCCAACGTCAATTAATTTTAAAAAGAAAAACTTTCCTCGGCTAATGGCTGCTTCGGTTTATCTTGGGTGAAAACACATGCAGGTTATAGAACGACAGACACTTCGCAAAATTAGCAACTGAAAATGGCAGTGGTTTCGAAATTTCTGTTTCTTATTCTTTTCTTAATAAAAATATGAAACAAGACCTATTAAATATTTGGAACCTTAGTTTGCGGGACTCCGAAACTGGAAAAGGATCAAGGATTTTTTTTCTGATTCCAGATTTTGAGCTATTGACTCTAAATAAATATTTGGTTTATTTTGTCACAGCACACGATCCATTTATAGCTTGCTTGCATCATCGTTTTAATATTTCTTTAACTCCATTATGCTTATGTGGGGCCAGTGGTGATGTCAACTTTCATGCAAAATTCGAAGAAAATGGAACAGAGTGTTTTTTCGTGACTGAGTAACAAACAAATTTAAAGACTGGCGAAATGCTGAACGATCGAGTTGAAACAGAGACCTCGATTGGCTCGATCAATAATAGATTCTTCCAATAAATGTTTTTTTGTAATTCTCGTAATGTACAAATAGATTTTTAGATCCACCTACGAGAACCACACGTGAAATGAGAGAGAGAACACCATTCAGAGTTTTATTTCTTCAGATATGCTCTAATGTTCTTAATAGAAATATTTTTTATAATTTTTTAGAATGTCCAAGTTGTGTAAGTGAGCAAAAATAGTGTCACACACTTTTATTTAACTTGACGTGTTTAATTGTTGTAAAATTGGAAATTGGAATAAAGCTTTCAAATTTTTCACACTTTTGTGTTTTATAACAATACACTATTTTAATATTTTCAGAGCTTAATTATCGATTAATCAGTTAATTTAATTAAATTTTGATTTCATGCAAATGACGGCGATGTTTAATAAATTTGAGAAAAAAACTGAGTTTAAGATTCCATAATATCTCTACTAATAATAAAGAAGAATGTGTGTTTTGGCTCTCTACAAAGCAGACCGCAAGGCCTAGAGCTAAGAAGTTTGGCACAAACATACTTTGGAGGGTGGGAATGTGCACATTGGAGGGGCGCCATCTGGTAGGAAATTTAAGAAAACAATTGTTTACAAGATTTCATAATATGAAAAATATTGAATTAAAAAATAAAAAGTAAAAAATAATTTAAAATAAAAAATTCTACTTTTTAATACGCTGATGAAAGTGTGCCTTTAAAAATTGATTTTGTTAAATTCATTGTTTTTAAATGCTTTTATCACCAATGACATTCAATCTATACCTTGCTTTAAAAATACGTGAAATGAACACTGCTGTGAATACAATCGCGAACCGATTGTTTACAAATCTTTGGTGTTGTACGCTAAAAGTAAACTGATCCAACTCCAGTCCGTTGTACAAAAGACTACTAAAAATTAAATTATTAATTTTGCAGAAACGAAGAGTTAGAAATTTTCCGTAATATTTTGTGAAACTAATTGTGTCTCAAAACGTGTTTTTTGGAATGTTCCCTGTAGTCAAGTTGCGTCCCGTTTCTTAATGCCTCCGGAAAGAATATGCAAATTTTTAAATGCCGAGGGGAATGCTTTTGGAGAATATAAAGTGTATTCTATCTAATTTTTTTTCTGAATTTCTCAAAATTGAGTGATACTTTGCTCTCCAAAGATTATTTTTTTGTTAATGTAAGTTCCAACTCTGTACAAACTGCACCAACTATATTTCGATTTTGTACTAATGCACATACTAACACAATTTCTCTATATTTTGCCATTTATTTTTAAACGATAATAAAGAACAATAATGTTTTTTAATGTTATTAATTATGTATGTATCGAATTATTTTCATGAGTAAGGTCAGATGGGTAATTGAGAACAGGGAGTACTTTGGAACGGTGACTACAATGAGCATTAGTGAGGCCTTAGCGAACTGAAAACCATTTGCTTCTATTAAGACACTCTAGGGAAGGAGACGAACACTTTCCAGCTTATTACAGTGTTATTTAGTAATTTTTCTTACCTTTACTTGCAAATGTGTTCAGAAAATGTGAAATCAAAACGTATGTAACTTTGATTATGTTTGTGACACCGGTCATATGCAAAGTAACTTGGTAAGTTATATATTTTTTAAACTCTGTAGGACATAATGATTACGAGGAAATTTTAATTACCGTTTTTAGATTTTATCGTGAGAAACAGGTTAATTTTCTTTATTACCCATGCCTATTTCCATCACAGGGTATTTCCGACAATGTATAACAAGCTTTTAATGTAACATGAACCTATTTTTTATGCATTTAGTATTTTTGGCAATTATAAATCTAGGAATGCGATAGAGTTATGTCCCGCCAATAATGTTTATTCTTTCATGTGAAATTAAAAAATGACTCTTTAAAAATATTTTCCATGTGATATGTATGCATATTAATTTTCACTAATAAAAGTTGGTTTCTAATCATGATTTGAAGTCGTTTCACGTCAAGTATGGAAGAAAATAAGGAAACTGTTGACGAGGGGGAAGAAAGCGTGATACTGATGGAGGGATATGAAAATGATTATTTTGGCTATGTACTACAGAAAATGTAGGCTACGGATATACAGGAACTCATTTATCTCGAGTCATGCATTACTGATTTTTCGAAGAACATGCAAATTTTGTCAGATAACCTTAGAGATGTTAGAATGAAGGCCCTTACTCGTGACTCTGCAGGATTTATGGATTTGATTGCGATGATATGTTTGAGGAGCCCCAGTTTGGCTAAATCAAAATGTATTCTTGTGGTGAATTACCATTTTGCGATTTACGAGTCTGATAAAAGCTGTAATCCCAGATCCTATCGTTGAAGTATGTTTCAGGTGGTATAAATGTCAAAGAAAAATGAGTTGAATAGTTGAATAAATTTTTATTTTGATAATTTTTATGTGCGTTTATAATTAATTTTTTTACTCGTTTGTCATAAAATTCTGTCATTTCTGTTTTCATAAAGATTCATCTCTCAAATTTTTCCAACATTTCTTGCTCAATTTGGAGGAAGAATGATTACAATTTACTCAAAATTTAATGCAGTAAATAGTTATGATAGTTTATATGCGATATTCCAATTATTCGATATGCGATATAAATTGGGCATATTTGTGCTGAAGAACGGTCTGAAAATTGATTAAAGGGATAATTGGGAACTGGCATGTATTCTGTGGCAATACACGGCACTTTCTCAAAATTTCAAATACGTTCTCACTCAATCAATTCGTTGCTGAACACGAAAAGTGTTCCCAGTTATCTCATGGTGACTGTGTTAATTGGGACCATCCTGAAAGTGAGACTGGTTGATTAATAAATTCCTTTGTAAAAGAGACATTGCATTGCGTAATGAGCTCTGAAGAACATGATTATGCTCATACAAAAATATGAATCCCTTCTACAACAGGTATATCATTTTAAATTTGAAAAAAAAATGACATCTACAAAGTATTTCCCAATTACCCCGACTGACCCTACTATGACAATGTTATTAGATTCAAAATATATATTTATTTTTTTAGGTTTCAAAGTTTTGAACTAAATAATATATTATTAATTTCTAGAAAATGAAAAATTTGACAGAATTTTTTGTGGTAACTAATTTCTTAAACTTCGTAATTACTTTTCTTTTTCTGACTTCTTAATTTCTAAATCCATCTTCTATTCATAATTTGTGAATAAAATATTTTTAAATGTAACAATTAATTTAAAAATACTTTTATATGTAATGAATTATGTACTGAAAATTGCTGTATAAAGTAAATTATTTTTGAATTTTATTTCTGTGTTTTTTACATACATTAATAAAACAATCTTCATATGAATAAAGTTTTATTGAAACAATTTCTAGTTCAATTTCTGGCATTCAGAAGTTCACTTTAACATTACTATAATATCGAATAACTACATTCAATTAAAGCTATAGCAAGATATTTTTTAACTTAAAAAAACTTGATTGCTATGAAAATATTATTATTATATATATTTCGCTAATAACAATCAATTACATGAACTGTCTTGTTTACTGAAAATAATTTCTAAGAATATTTCTGATACAAAGTGCATCTGAAAACTGGAAAGTATATCAAATCCATGATGGAAACGTTTATCTAAAATATATGTTTGTGTTTATAATTGATAGATTATTCCAAAAACAAAGATTTTTATTCGTAGAATTGACAATCGAACTCAAAGCAATGAATCGAACTATAACGAGTTAAAGATTCCAGCAAAAAATTAAACGAAAAGAAGAGCAAGAACCGGGAATTTAATTTCGTTATGAACAATTTTAAGGAATTTTATATAAGATTAGAGATCGTCACCTAACAAGCAGCGCCACCTGTCTGAATTTTTAAGCGTTTTAGAGAGGAAGAAGAAACTGAAAGAATGACAAACAAGCGATATTATATTCATATCAGATTTTAAAAAAACCAGAAATATTCATTATTGGTCGCGAAATATTCAATTTTTTCTTCCTGTCTGAAACTTTGAAAAACTGAGATAGGTGGTGTTGTTTGTTAAGCGACGATATATATTTTTGTCTTTAATTCAGAAGACGCACAATATGAAATAAAGCTGCTTTTCACAGCAGTACTTAATAATACTTTTTGTGCGGAGACGTTATTTAACGAAACATTTCATCGTCATTCGTAGTTTATAATCAGTTTATTATTTTTTAATGTACGAAATATCCTTTAATATTTCCATAACTCATTAGAAGTTCTATCATAAAATAAATTAAAGATACACATATGCCCGTTCCAAATACCGTGAAAGCTCCAAGAAGGTCTGTCAGATCGAGGGGTTTTACAGCATTTTCAACATTTTGCGAGCAAATTTCATAGAACAGTACAGATTCTAACATCTGTCTTTTTGCCAGTTTTCCTTCATTAAATCTTAGAATGCTGAAAATAAAAGAAGATCAAGCATAAATTCACTTTCTATCCAGGAAACACACTGAGTTTAATTAAATAGTTAAATAAAAATTATTAGAAATTCGCGATTTGTTTGAAAAGTTTTTAAATCTAATGTCGACTCATCGGATGTTATAGTTTTTAATTTTTTTTCATGAATGTTATTCTTTGATGAAATGCTGTTTAAACCGGCTTCAGATCAGTGACGCAGCGAGGGTAAGCGGAGCCCGGATTATAATATAAATTTTGCGCCACCGTGGCGTAGCTTGTGTCAACGGCGCCCGGGCAAGGCATTTTTTCAACCTCTCATCGTTTTGACTTTAAAAAGCGACATTAAAGCTTTAACTTTTTTTAATATGGCCAATGACGAAGGAAGGGCAAGTGGCGCCCGGGGAATAATAATTTTTTTCACCCCAGTCGTCACTAGTGGCTTAACAAGCGTAAGTGGTGCATAATATTGTTTTTACGCCCTCTCATCACATTTTACTTCAAAAAATGGCATAAGCGAAATAATGATTCGACTCCATGGCACTCCCTAAAACTGGCGCCCGGAGCATCTTTACCCCCCTCGCGCCCCATCTTCGGTTTCTAGGCCACTGCTTCAGATTCAGAAAAGGAAATCCTCATTCTTACTTTTACAGGTATGTTCATTTTTCAGAGTTCCTCTCAAGTTTACTCCCGATGAAAATGTACAATTCAAAAGATTCTAAACTGTATTCAAATATGATACTTTATTGGAAAAATAACTCGAGTAATTCACAAAAGTTTCCACGAACAATTGAAAAATTTTATTATTCCTACTCATCTCTAAATAAATAAATAAATGGAATGAAAAATAAAAAAAATCTGCATTCATTCGAGCTAGAAGAATTTTCATCATTTTCTTACCATCCTACATATATTTGAACACAAGTTATGGAAGAAAGCCATTGTGTTTTGAAGTTACTCTGTCAGGAAGCTATTTCAAATTCTTCCCTAAACATAGCCTTCGATATATAAATTGTATATGAATGAATGCTTATTTATACAGGGTGATTCAAAAGTTCTTGGACAAACTGTCAAGGTCAGACATACAGAAAGAAGTCATTTTTGCAATGAAACATGGTATCGCAAACGCAAAGGGCGACAGCTAGAGGGCGCTCCTTTCCAGCGAATTAAGGAAAAGAAAAGGATACGCCAGATTAAGTGTGCAACACAAATTGAATGGAATACAAATTCACCTCAATAACACAATAACACAAAAATGAATGCTATACAAGTCGTCGTGCTCAACAAGACAGATACAATGACAAGTGGGACGCAGTATCAACAAAAAACTTTTGGAGAACTTAAAGCTAGTTTTCAAAAACTCGCCGTCCGAAGCAGTAGCCAGAGGGAGGGGATCGCCCCTCATTTTTTGCGGGAAAAATTAATTTTAATTCATTTTAGCTGCTTAAAACTAGCAATTACAAGAAATCCATAGTGCTCAAGAAAGCTAGCTAATTTTGCAACTAAATTTTGCTGTCTACTCCCTGCGCCGTCGAGAACTTTTAGGTGTCTCTAAATCCCTCCCCCACTTTTGCCCCCCCAGTCGTCCCTATTTCTCTGAAGGTACACATTTCGCATGTTATTATTCACGCAACTGTGCTGTTGTGTCATTTTAAAGTTGCATTCTTTTAAACCTATGCTGCTCACATTATTATTTAATACATCCTTTTCTTAGTTAGATTTCTCATAAAGAGCCGCCTTTTGCTTTTGAGACTCCGTGATCGATTGCAAAAATGACTTGTTTCTTTGTGTCTGACCAACCCTTTCAGCTTGTCTCTCTAACTTTTGAACCATGCTGTGGATTGTTTTCTATGTGACTTACAATATCGATTTCCTCTTCTGCATGCATTCTAACTAATAAATCATTTTATCTGTGTAAATAAAATATTTCTGAAATCTATGTGTAATTTTTCCTCTTTTGTTTAACCCTCTGACTCCTAAGCGGGCCGTAACCGGCCATGTTACTTCTATACTAATGAGGCGGATTTCGGCCTGTTACTGTTCCGAAAGCGGGGAGAAGGCAGTTGGGGGAGTGGTCATTAAGGGCCCCCTTGTGGTAGAGATAAGAGATGAAAGGCCTTCCATTCACATCTTCCACTACCCGTGGTGAGGAGAAATGGGGAAACGGGGTGGACGAATCTATTTACCTATCCAATAGCAAATAAACCTCCGTATACAACTGTACTCAGATTTTGAGAACCCTCAGTGGTCAGAGAGTTAATAATGAAACGCCTTGTTGTTGACATGTTTATTTATTTAATTCATTTGGTTGAGCATAATAGTCTATAACCCATCATATGCCAAAATTTTATTATTTCACTTTAAAAAAATGCATGAATATGGTAGCATGAATGAAATATGAAAATAAATTATTGTTTCGAATTTTTTAAATCAAAATTGATTAATTATTATTTAATTAGATATATAATCCATTAATGGATTTTTTATTTAAAATAAACGAATTAATCTTAATTAGAATTCATGAATTAATTTTTAATTAGAAATGGACTTCATAAATCCCTTTTTAATTAGAATTAGTTTATAACCATTAGAATTCATTAACCATGAATTTGAATTAGAAAAATTTAATTTAATTTCAATTAGAAGAACTGTTTTCATTGAGTTTGTAACTTTTATAGCAGTAGGTTAAACATTTAAGTGCAACAATCAAAGCTTAAAGTTCCACTGCTTAGGTAGGAATAAATAAGAAAAGAAGAAGCGTCCCAAAAGAGGGAGAATCATAAATAATGGGTTAAAGACACTGAATTCCTGTCAGTACTTATTTCTAGAACACTGAATTCATGGCCAATATTTCTTTTAGTGAGGGAAATTTCAATCCTTACCCATCGTCAAGCTTCTTGAGAAACCTTTTCGTCAATCCCTTCCTGCATGCCATCCCGATGTATCCCGAGCACAGATCGAAAGTGGAGACCTGGACGTTGCACTTCCCCGTCTTCTTGAATCTCTCGCCGATCATGAACTTGGCGTACAGGCCGTCGGTGATGTAGGCGGCCTTTCCTTCTTCCACTGCATCCAGCCACGGGGGGATTCCTGTGTCCGTCTTTATCAGGTTCTTTTTGAATCTCTCAAACACGGATTCAAGTCTTGTGTTCACTAATTTCTGAAAAAAATAAAGACTAATAAAGCGACTTCGATTTTCTAGAAAAAATTGTAATTATTGTAAGTGTGGAGAACATAGAGTCGAATCCATGTCCAATAAAATATTGATTTATTTAAAAGGAGTGTAGAAATAATTCTCACGTAGGCGTGTGCACAGAAAATATTGCTCGTACTTTGAGTCTATTAACAAACATGCTAACGGGACACAATTGGATCGTTTCGCAGAGCAAGAGAGTAAATACAAGCAAACGAAACAATAGCGCCAATCAGCAGTGTCTGAATTTGCTTAAATTGCTATCGTTCGCCAATGCTTGTATTCAGCGATTATAAAAGATAAGATCGCGAAATGAAAGTGTCATGTAAAATTGAAAAAGAATCGAAGTTAACAGAGAATAAATGGAAAATTTTGAAAAACTCTCAAATCTGGACTTGCACGGTGACACCTTAAGCCAAATGGCGCGGTAGCACTCCATATCGTTTCCCCCTTTCTGGTATGTACATTGTGATAAAGATATCACGATTTCGAAATTATCCACAATTGATGAATTAATAGAAAGATTGTTTGGTGGTAATTTAAGCGACGACGAAGAAGTTATTCTGCCTTTAATTTAAAGACGAACTGGACTCCATTGAAAAACTTCCAACTTATTTCTTTTGTCAAAAGATTAGTGAGAAAGCATTCAATGAACTTAATTCGATTCATAATGATGAACTTAATGCTCACAGACAATCAGTACCTCTGACGACGGTTAAAGATCTTTTTAAACGCTTACCAGCATGCACATAAATCGTATAAGAAATCATGATCAGTACTCAAGATATGCAATAAAGGTATGGAATTTTTCACATTTATGGTAAATGTTTAATTTAAAAATATGACTATTGATTCTATCTATATATCTATTGATTCTATCCATAATGTATAGTATTATACTATTACTGAAAATACTTCACAAATTATGATTTCTAGATGAATTAGCATGAGTAGCATTAAATTTGCAACGATCAAAGTCGTTTAGTGAAATTTCAAATATGCGTCTCTTTATTTGTACGTCGTATTTCGTCAGTCTCTTGAAAGAAGTATAAATGGTACTTTACAGTGTTTCAGAATTACTGACTAACGCTGATTTATTTCCTCAAAAAATTCAGGATTCAATGGTGAAAAAACAATCATTGATCTTACATGGCTAAAAATGGGAGGGAAAAATTTGGAAGCAAAAGAAAAGATAATTTGTTTTAATTTATTATTTATTTACTTTATTTGAACAGTAACTTAAATCAACGAAATAAACAATGCATGAATTTAATAAAGAAATTGAGTTTTTGAAAAGTATAAAATTAGTTTACACAAAAACTGGTTATTCATTCGAAAAATTATTCTCTCGTATCAGAGCAAGCAATGCTAAGATCAGATAACTGAACGAGATGCTAACTGAAATGGGTTTTCCATGAGAGCCAACGTAACATATCTTTTTAATGTTAGGAAAATATTTTATTTCCTAATGGATTTTGCTGATAAAAACAATATTAGTCTTAAACGATTAAATATAGAGAACAGAAGCTTTGATTAAGAATTCAAAATTTTATCCAAGATACAAATTATCACATTCATAGTGATGGTTATGCAAGTGCAATAAAAATTTTCTTTTAATGAATTTTTTCACATTACACACGTCCAAATCTTTCCTACAACTATTTTACATGACATACAAACATATTACTACCATTGAAAATTCATGAATATATTTATTCGAATATAATGTTCTGTTTTGCATAATACACCAACTCTATTTATTGCGATTTGTGAAGTGATACATCGAATTTTGTGGACTGAAGTAGTTCTGGATTTGACGTCCTTATTCATATCTTTCTGTAAGTCTTTAAAATATATAACAGGAACCATTGCACTTGGGAAAAGATTACAATAGTCAATGCTATTTAGTTATTCACCTTTCTTATTCATAGAAGTGAGTGTTTGCATTTTGCTTCCTGAACAGTGGTATTACGCTTATTGATTTACTGTCATGCATAATATTAAAAAAACGTTTGATTTATTTTTATTATCATAAGTTGTCCGATGAAAGGAAAAGAAACATTTTTCAAAATAAAAACCATCCTTGTATATGGACTGGGCCAAACCATACTTTAAAATAAAATATTCATTTGATCCTTCATCTTTGTAAATACCTGTTAAAAAAAGTGCATTTTGATTATTTAATTGACAGACCGTTTATTTCACCAGTGTACCTCCAGACACATCACAGGATAGGAATTTTCGTAGGTTCCAACAATCACGCTGGGATAATTCAGAAAATCCTCCAGATCTTCAAACTGAGGTTTCAGCCTGTTGGCTGCATAAGTAGACATGATTGTTCCTTGGAACACGTACATGAGAACGAGGCAACCGAGGAACCAGAAGCTTTGAAGCGATCGGAAGCTCCCATCGGCCCAAATGTCGCGCATGAACCACCTGCTGTTTGGTGCGAATCCTAGCAAAGAAAAACGAACAACGGATAAATTATCGTAATACTTCAGGTGGTAGCAGAGAAAGTAACAGTGGATCTAAAATTTAAAATGTCGTGTTTTACAGATTTAGATGATTTGATTATGACAGCTATTATTCATCTATACAGATAAAACTGAAACGCAAATTTTGTTTTGTACTCTGTAGAAAGCCAAACTATTGAAAGAATTTTCTTCGAATTTTTCTCACAAATACTATGAAGCGTAAAGAAGCTTTTAGTGAAAGTTTCGTGGCAATTGATTAAAAAATTTAATAACTATATTCCCAATGCGCCTCCACAGTCAAGATCTTCATCTAACGAACCTAGACCCATACAGCAAAGAAAGCTTGTCTGAAAGGCTTTGGAAACCTTGTCGTCGGCAAGGGTAAAGGGTTGTCACAAAGGTTTCCATGACAAGGGTTGAACCTTTCGGCAAGGTAAGCGGAAAGGTTCGCTAGTCAACAAGAAACAAGGTTTTCTATAAGGTTTTCAGTAAGATTTCCCCAAGCTTTTATTACAAGCTTGTTTTAGGCTTTCCTCAAGCTTGTTTCAGGCCTTTCAAAAGGTTGTTAAGAGCCCTCCTTCGGCGGACAAAATAGAGATCCCCTTCCCTCCCTCCGAAGCCGTAATCTTACAGAAGGGTCCAACCCCCTTTTTTTCACCCCCTCTTCAAAGCCAAAGAGAGGGGTCCAAACCCTCTTTTTTCACCCCCCTTCAAAGCCAAACAGAGGGTATCCCCCTTCTTCTGACGTCATCTGGAATGTCAATTAATTGGAAATCTTAATTATTAATTTCAGTTAGTTTGATTAATCTAATTTTTAATTGAACTTACTTGTACGATTAGATTGTAGATTGTGACAAAACTTCAAATTCCTCTCAGCCGCGGATCGAACTCGCGTTCCTAGAGGTGGAAAGCAAACGCAGTAACCACTATACCGGACGAGGCTACACACGATAGGACAGGTGGTTAATAAAAAGCTTTCTTACGTCAATTTTGCGGGAATTGTTTCCGAAACAGTTTACGCGGAAATGCTTTCGCGGTCTTGTCGTTCAAACCTTGTCGGTGAGGTATTTCATAAAAAGCTTTCCTATGTAAACCTTGCGGCAATGGTTTCCGAAACAGTTTACGCGGAAATGCTTTCGGGGACGTCGTTCAAACCTTGTCGGTGAGGTAGTTCATAAAAAGCTTTCCTATGTAAACCTTGCGGCAATGGTTTCCTAAACGGTTTTCGCGGAAATGCTTTAGCGGACAGCCTATGGAAAGTGAAATGGCAACCTTTCCGCATCCTTCTTTGCTATCTAGGGAAGGTTAAACAATATTAATAGATTATGGATAAAAATAGCTTTCAGCGGTTTTTGAAAATCTTTTGGTTCAATTGAAAATCTCATTATAATTAAAAAACGTTTCAAGCGATAAAAATGATTTGCGTATTACAATATTTTACATAGAATTATTTTTTTTTATATTTTTAAAGTATTAGAGGTGAAATTTTTTGTATCCCAAGCAATGCCGCGAAGTTAATTATACAGTTGACTCTCGTATAACGCTCTCCCGTTCAACGTGAATTCGTATAACGCGACGAAAAAAAATGTGATTAGTTCTCTTAAAAAGAGATAAACAGTCCTGTATAATGCGTAAGAGAATTTAACATTTATACGTTTCGATATTTTGTTTAGAAAAGCAATTATATAGGGGGAATGCGGGGGCATTGATACACTTTCTTTTGGAAAGCTAAAAAATGATTTTACCAATGGTAATAATTATAATTAATACTCTATATTTGTTAATCTAATATAGGATTTTAATCGAGTTTTGGTCATAAATGACATAATAAAATATTTATTACAATTTTTTCCTAAAAATGGGTTTGTATCAATCTGTCCCATACTAGGGGTGCATTGATAGATTCGGAAATAACGAAAATAATACTGGTTAATAGGTCTGGTATCAAAACAAAAGGTGTTTTATGAATAAACTTTATATTCCAAATCAAGGTTTAAAAGTTTAACAAAATAACAAACTTTTATTTTAATCAAAATTCGACATTTTATGTGAGACTGGAAATATGAAACAATAATGCCTCGGAAAATAAATTACCTTTACAAATAATAAATGAGAACGTGTGTGTGTATGTGTAAAAATACTTTGGAGGGAGAGAATGTGTACCTCGAAGCCGTTTTTTAAAAAATTAAATGAATTAAAAATTAAGGGGAGCTTTCGCTTTTTTTCCTTGATGACTTACAAAAAAATATAGCACATAAATAATTTTCACACCATCTGAAAGAGAAAAACATTATCTTTTCGATGATATTAAATAGTTTCCGCACAATGTTTCTCTCGAATTTTAATAAATTCGTAAAAATTATTTTAAACTTAATTTACAACAATTCTTTTTATTTTTGCAATGAAATTCAAGCTGTTTTCATAGTTTAAACAAATACTTAATTGTGTGTTTCTCTTATATTTTGCAAAGTAGTTGCTGTTAGAGCACATTGATGCACGCAGAAGACGCGTAGCAATGTGCCCCGGAGTCAATTGTATCAATCTGCAACAAAAGCCTTTTTTTACATAAAACAAGTGATCACTCAAAAACAACGCTAAACAACCTCAAAACTTAATATAGTTCAGAAAAATAAGTGTTTTTTTCTATTTTTGGAGTAGATTCTCTGGCAGGAAAGCGTAACTAGTTAAAGAAATCAAACAACACATACTTAGAGAAAAAATCATTAAGACAAGATTAGCAGTTTGATATTCATTTGTAAATTAACTTTTGACTAAACATAGCAGAAAAATATATCGTGTGCTAAGGGATACAGTGGCATATATATGAGGGGGTGTGAATATCATGAGCCATTCCAATCAACAAAATTTATGGACTGTATCATTGTTCCCGCGTATCAATCTACCTGAACACCCCTACACTAACCTGTTGTTTATGTA
The DNA here is from genome assembly GCA_013235015.1 of Araneus ventricosus. Classification (NCBI taxonomy): domain Eukaryota; kingdom Metazoa; phylum Arthropoda; class Arachnida; order Araneae; family Araneidae; genus Araneus; species Araneus ventricosus. The sequence continues at coordinate 24,320 of BGPR01011613.1, read as the reverse complement.
TGAACGTGAATATAGCAGTTCAACCACCCTGAATAGTGAAATTGCAACCGAAATATATAAAACATCTGTAATATAAAAGCCCAGAGAAATCGGTAACGCAGGCGGAGTTAAAAATACCCCTTATCGGACGTGAGAATCGAAGCTTCGGTTTTGGCGTTAAACAACTCAGACAGGTTCTATAGGCAAAATTAAGTTAAGCGAGGAACCAACCCGCAACGTCAGATTTGAAGTGCAGTGTCTTGACAACTGCGCTGTTCATCCTTACATCAAAGTTGCCGTTTTTTAAAGTATAAACTGACGGATATATCGGCGTTAGTTAGGAGATCGTTGATTTCACTTTAGTAGGATTGTAATGAAGGTCAAAGAGCTGATTTCAGCAGTTTCCTGAGACTGAGCAGCAACGCTGAGACTTGATGCTGCGTTATCAAGATGCCGGAATCCCATCCATGTTAAAGTTCGAATGAAACAATTTAAGCAACAATGGATATTGTTAAACGGCAAAAGATATTTCACAAATAACGCTGTTTATAACGAAGTTTCTTAGTTGATAAAATTCCTGGCCTTTATTATTTGCTTTTAATGTTACTATATCTTTACCTCTGAAGTGTACTACAAGTTATAATTTTTTTCATTTCTTGAATACTCTGCCAATTTGCATGAGATTTTCTACTACAACTTTCGTTAGTGGCAATCAGATATGAGATATTGTTGGTCGGAAAACAGCCCGTATAGACGGACACACATCTTCTAATTTTAAAGAGTTATCAGTGCAGAACTCCTTTGAAGAGAAAAATCAATTTATCGAAATATTAATTTAAATATAAACCATTCTTTAAAAGGTATACGTTCAACATTTCCGAAATTAATTTATTTACTACTGAGTTAGAACAAAAATGCCTATGTACTTACCTTTACCTATGAGCGCATTTTGGAATTCCCACATATATCTGAAGAGAGCTTTTAATATCTTGTTTTCTGTTGAAGAACTTGACAGAGAGTATATTAGACACGCTGTGCTAGCAGAAAGAAATACGGCTAGGAAAATCAACAGCCAAATCTGTGCATGAAATAAATGTTTGTTTAAAAATCGCTGCTTCAAGTAAAATGCATTGTTACGTACTGCAGTTAAGCATCAACTCCATAGATACTCACAATTAAGTAAGTTTAAAACTATTCATTTACAATATTCATTTGGATTATAAATTATGTACAGAAACCCAGGCGGGGTCGTCTTATTCAGTATTCACTGATAAATAAAGCGAGTTTCGCTATTACATCCAGTTTGGACGACAGTCTTGACAAAATAGCTTGCCAGCTCTGTCTCTCATCTGCTGTCTCGACGTCTAGTCAAAGTTATGGTTAGCGAAAAAATTTGAAAACTCTAGAATTCCTAAGCGCACCTTTACAGTACGACCTCAACCGCATTCGTTCATCTGACATCCAGTGTCCATCTTCAGAAGGTGACCAATGTCTGGCGATGCAAATAAAATTCCTCTCCCACCTGTAGGGTCCGCAGACGATCCTATAGGTGGCCGTAGTCACCGCATGCTTCAAAATAGATGTCTCGACTTTTTTTGTTTTTCTACTTCATTTTATTTACTGATTTGCTACATAATAGTTTAGGGAAATATACTTCTATGTAAAAGTTCTTCTAATCGCATTTAAATATGAAATTATGTAATTTAAATTTTACCTGGTCGTCATAGAAAACATTTAATCAATGAATTTTTTCCGTGCATTATTCGTTGTGATCGCTGCTAAAAAAATAAATCATAGCTTTTAAACTAAAAATTAGCTTATAAATCAAATGTTTAATTTTTTTAAAAAAATCTACTAAATATGCAATGTGTTGAGTGTCCGAGAAAGATCTTTGTTAGTCTAAGAATTAACAACAAAAAAAGAAAGGGTGAAATGGAATTCAGTTTGATGCAAGGGTATGAAGAATGTAACAGTTTTTTTCTAGTATCAATAGTCTGAAGTAGATGGCGCTGTGTATAGTCGTTAGCAGAAACAAAATCACCGAAAATCGAGCAAAGAAAGTTTCGCCTGATGTACCAGAGAAGTATAAACAAATGTGCTTTCGATTTAAGCATGGATGCAGTAGATTCAAGACAAGAAAATATTTTTAAAAAATACTTGGCGGGAAATCTAGTACCGACTGGACATTCTTCGTGCTACTAGAGGAGCTCACGTAAAGCTAAATTTAATGTATTGTAAAAAAATATGTCAGTTTTCTTCATTCTTTTACCGCAAACTGCATTTCATTTCACCTTTTCTTATTTTCGTTATTAATGTTTAGAATAATAATGACTTTTCTCGGGTAAAATATCTGAAATTTTCCTTCATTCTACTACATTCATTAATAACACCGTCCAAATCCGCTTATTGCTTTTTCTACATAAATAATATATAAGTTCCTTGTCGTTGATTTTCACTTTAAAACGCTTTTAGCAGGTCTAGAAAACGGCGGCATCTTACTGTCAAAGAAAACACTCCAAAAATGAGGAAGGGATCTTTGTGGGCAGGAACCAAGCCGGATATGATAACCAACTGAGAGAAATCTACAGGGAAGGCGAAGTCCACCACGCTGGCTCTTGCTTCGTTTATAAAAATAGGTCCTCCTAGATCGGTGACCTGCAATGAATATAAGAATTTCTACTCTTTTGTTAATTTGATGGCTAAAAATCATTTGTAAATCAGAAGGAACTGAATAGGAATTGGCCAGTGGCGTAGCAACCGAGTGGCAACATAGTTATAAATGCTCCGGGCGCGAGATTTAGGAGGATTCATGGAGACGAAACATTAATGCGTTTATGAATTTCTTACAGTCAAATATGATGAGAGGTAGAAAAAATAACACCATATTCCAGGCTCTACTGACTCTTATTGAACCACTGACGACGTCTGGGGGAGAAATGGTCATATTATTGTGGACCGAGCGCCACTTGCTTCCGCTACGCCACTGGAATTGGCTAGCACAAACTTCAGATTATCTTGCACCAATAAAAAGACCCGTATTAGTGTACTTTGGCCGCGAAACTGCTGCTGAAGTCTGTTAAGGGCACATTTAGCTTATTTTTCTTCATGGAAACGAAGTTAATTATAGCATAAATTCATAAGAATGGAAGTCTGGAATTCAGGTTGAAATGGGTTTTCTATATCATATCATATAGTAATAGATCATTATAAGACCTCCGCCGCTTAAAAGATTTTCTGAAAGACTTGGCTTAGAAAGTAACCGCCTCCCCTAAGTGGGTTAAAAATCTCTGATTAAGCATCGAATTTGAATATGCCTTTTCAGTAAGAATGAGAAGCACAATTAAACCCAAATGAACACATGTCGAAAGCAAACTAACAAATGAACTTTTTGATATGTGTGTATATATATATAGCTACCGTGCATTAAAATGTCAGATTAAATTAATTAGAAATTCGTATGTTTGGAAGCACGCTTTTGAAAGCAAAAGAAATGCTTACTTTAAATGCAATTATTTATTTTGACAAACATTACATTTCAAGCGAACTAACGCATTTTACATTATCAGTTTCTTTTTGCATAAAATTAGATATTATTAAATGAAAATCAAAACAATAGTGTGCGTGAAATCAACTGATATGATAAATTCCCTCTAGTTAAAAATGTAAATTTGGATAAATATCATCCTTTAAAATATTAATATAATCCTTTATCATCCTTTAAAATATTAATATAATCCTTTATCATCCTTTAAAATATTAATATAATTTTGTCTAGATTTGTCAACAACAATTAAATGTATTTAAGAGATGAAAATTTGACTGTCTTGCTGAAGAAGCGTAAATAATTGACAACCGTAGTGTTTGCCTTCTCCGAGATGAAAAGTATATGAAATATAATACTGCTTCTCTAACATATTTTGTAGCAAGAAGTTTTAAGCATTTTCTACCTGGAAATTTAAGCAGAGCATTTTATCATTCAATATTTCACCATTGCAATTGTTTTTCTTAATTTTTACTCAAGTGCCAGTGAATAAACCCTTCTTATTTTCTCTTTTATTACTGCTTCTAAATTTCCATCAATCACTATTTTTACACACACCGGTATTTGTGTTTAGCTTCAACACTTAATTTTTCAGGGGAAACATTGTACCAGAACGAAGATTACAATCACCATTAAGTGAAGTATATTACAGTAAACTTCCGCTTATTACATTTGCAGGTTTTCGTGAAGTGACTTTTATTATTCTTTTCTTTCGGAAAGGTGTTTGAAATATTGAAACTGCAAAAAAAGAATGTGTGCGAACTTATTTCCAGTTCGTCAGACTCAGTCAATGCGCAGGTGATAAACAGCAATAATCGAAACACATCTGCCAGTGCAGTAATATATTTAATTTGCAGATGCTAATGCAGTATGGTTATTTTTGTATCGAATGTTGGCAAACTTTTCAAATTAAAGTGACAATTATATATATTATCTCAACTGGTATAATTAGGTGCTGAACAAATCAGCACCTACCGATGCAATGGCTGAAAAACATAAAGAAGTGGATCTAACGCGAAAAGAGAAGTTAAGATTATTAGAAGGTTTAAGAAAGGAGAGCCTATAAGACAGAAACATATTATTGATTTCCTTCAGGAGAGAAGCAGTTAAAAATCTATCATAGTGGTTCCAGAGGATTACCAGTGCGATAAGTTGAATGATTAAATTTCAGTGTTGTATTTCTCATCTGGCTTCAATGATTCAATTTCAACCAAATATTTTTCCAGTAAAGGTAAATATAATAATTTTTATAAAGATACTTTATTGGAATGCGAAGTTAGTTAAGACTAACATACTCTATAATCTGTTTCATGTTGGAAATCATTTAAATGATAGCTAATCTGTTCAGGGCCGTCTTAACATATTTGAGCGCCATGGGCTAGAGTTACTTGGCACACCATCAGAACTGTAACTAGGAATTTTAGCACCTATGGCCCAACAAAATACCTAGCTAATAAAATAAGTGAGTAGCAAAAAAAGAAAAAAATCCACCTGTTCTCTGATTAATACCTCACAATTCGGCAAATCGGTGCCTTTACATACTTAAAATTTTATTTAAGAAATTTTTTGGTTCTAAATTAAAATAAAATCTGTATAATAAATCTGTCGGCGCCCTTGAGTCAATGGCCCCCGAGTGCTCTCAAGGGCGCCCGTGTGCTACAGCCCAGTTAGCCCATTGGATAAGACGGCCCTGAATCTTTTAATCATAGTCAATCAAGTGATGTTCAGTCAACCAGATTCAACAACGCGACATCTGAATTTCGTTTTCTTTGACTAGGAAACAACACGAAAAAACAAGAGTTATTTGTGTCATGGAATTTAAAAGTATATGCATTTGATTTACATTGATCACCTTTACTCTGAAAGAGGCATTCCTCCACTTACGTTATTGATCATATCTCCAACGATTCCATTCCATTTTCCATCGGGTCCAATAAACCCTCCATAAGGAGCATCGTACTGGTAAGTGAAACTAGAGAGAAAATGTTGTCAAACCTTAATTAGCTTCACATCTTATCAATACTTTAGGTATTGAGTGAAAACTGATAATGCCAAATAGGGTATTACCAGTGCCCTATTGCATGTCTAACTTTGGATCAAGATCTAAAAATAATTAGGAATTCAATGCTTATGAATACAATTAACACTTTTACATAAAGACATAGAGATAATACGGTTTCTAAACAATACAATGAAATGATTCTCCTGTGATAGGGAATTCTAAGAACACAGTTTCCGCAAACCTCGAATCAAAAATAGTAATTTCTACATAAGGCAGTGCGGAAATAGTGACAGCTCTCCTAACAGCATTTTGACATACTTCCTACATAAAGGTTTCAGTACAACACAGAACGATTAAGGAATTAAATGGAGGGTTCAGAGCTAAAATGAACCAAGTTCATAATTTGCTCATTTTGCGCTAACACCGCCATGCTAGTGTAGGAATGTGTAATAAGGATTCAAGTCGATAGTTCGATTTGTATCCACCAGGCAACAAATCAATTAGAAGTCCACTGTTATTTTAACTGCAATTGATCAACTTTGAGATCTGCTTCCTCAGAAATGAATCTTACTGACAGGTTTCACTTTAACTCTTAACGTCTTAATGTACATTGTAGCTCTACGTAAAGGATACCTGTGAATTGTGAAATATGCTTTTACAAGATTCTTCAAAACCAGCTACCAAATTATTCGTAAATATTACTTTTATTTTTTAAAAAAACTCCTTGTGACGGAGTCTGCTCATGATCTCGTGATACGTAACACCTCACCACGAAAGTTTGATTTTGGAACTCCTAGCCCATCTTGCAATGGGAAAAAGGATGTGCTGGCACGATGAATCGAGAGACAACGTGAAGGTGGATGGTAGATGAAATGAGGAAGTACGTTTGTCTTGTGACTGTGACGTCATCCGCAATGTCAGCTCATGCATTTTAATCAAGGGAGAGACGCGCGCGAAAGTAAATTAAATAAACATATTAATTAAAAATTATGATTTCAAAAGAAGATGCATTTAGGGAAATTTTTTCTTGTAATATATAAGAAAATTTTACTGTGTAGGAAAAATAAAAAAATGTCACTTAATATTAGAAATTTTTTTAAAAATTATAACTAGCTTTTTGTTCTAAATTAAAAGATGGATAACTTTTTTCTTATTTCTGAATTTTAAACATTTAATAAAGTAATATTTCTTCCATTGAAATTATCGGGAATACTTTTTACACTACCTTAATTAGAAAATATTTTTTTCCTTTTAATGCAGAATCGCAATGGTCGGGCTCTGGTATCGTCATAACATTTGTCGAGAGAATTTTAATCAAAACATTATTTCGCCTAGAACACGTTAAATTATTTACTGTTATACATTTTTAAAGGTCAATTAACTGAGGATAGGCCTGCGTATCACATTAAGAAAATTTTAAAAGTTATAGAGAACAGGATAAGCACTGCGTAATAAAATAGCGTATGAAGACAAAAATGATACGGCAATGGAACTCCTTCTCTTGCAGTGCCCAGGTTTCAGCCAGTGCGCATGCGCACTGCCTTAACTCAGTTCATGAGAGATTGGAGGTCAGCTCATGACTGAATAGAGGTCTGCATATTTCGTGAAGAGAATTAGACTGCATAAACGCTGTTCCTCCACAGTTTTTTGGTCTTCTAAGAGGGCTTCAAGCATGATTATTACAAGATTTCATACGGAGAAAGAAAATTGTGTTAGATTCTAGATGGTTAATTACAGAAAAACTCAATTTATTTACTGAAAAAAGATGGGGTGGGATAGTTCCGCCGTGCATGTATACAATCGATCTCCTTCAAGCCATAATATTTATACATAATTGATAGCAATTGATCGTGCTGTCTGTTTACTAGAGCAAATCTTGTAAAAAGTGCTAGCTCATGTATCCGATGTTGTCCGGGTTCAAAATATTTTTATGTCGATTTTGTAAAAATATGTACAATATTTTCAATGTAAAATATATTTCCATATAAAATACATCTTATCGTGTGCATTTTTATTTTTAGTTAAAATGAAACGAATATCAGTTGCACCGAACGAATTTTTTAAACTGCCGAAAGCCAATTATTCCATAATTTATTAATGGATTTTAACGACTGACACAAAATTTGTGATGTTGCGATAGGTAACTCGAAGAGTAATAATAATGATTTAAAATATCTAGAATCCTGTTATTCAATAGGAATGGCAACACTAAAGATAATTGTTTGCCCTTGAAGACGGTTTATAACTTGTTTCCGCTGCAAAATTATTTTAGGAGATATTGTAAAAAAAAAAATGAGCAAAGAAAGCCAAATTTTGGTGCAACTTTGTTATTTAATTTAATATCTAAAAAAAATTTAATTTTAAAATTTGGAAAATAGCACAGTAGGCCTAGAAAGGGACCCAAGAATAGCATTCATGCCGCTACTGTTCAATGCTTCGGATTCAATTTTTGCTCTAAGAGCTCTTATGATTTAACACATGCACGACGCTTTGGAAAGTGCACTTACTCAAGTTTCCAGTCGGAATCTTTCTCATTATTGATTGAAAGTACATCATTTCCCGTTACTGTTGGCCTTACTGGCAGATATAAAATGAAAATATCATTCAGTTAAAAAATGCATGCAACCCAATGACATCATATATTAAACCAATTCAAATCGACGCATTAAAATGATGTATTCAACCTAACTGAAAACCAACAATGAGAAAAGTTTCATGATTTAAAAGAAAATGAAAATTTTCTTTCTGAGAAAGAATTTATTGAGTTAAATATATTCTTTTAGCTGCCATTTCAAATATTTTCAGATATGGAAACAGTAAGATGGCACATGCGTAATAAAACCATTCATCCAAAATCAACAGATAAATACAAACATAACTAGTTAACGGTTAATTACTAGAAAATTATATTTTAAGCGTACTCAAACGTTCCAGTTCTCTTCATCTCTTCATATAGCTCCAAAACAACTCCATGAGCTTCAGTTTTGTTTTTCAACACAACCCATGGATTCCACTGCAAATACAATATTTTTTTCATTCAGCACACTATTATAATTGTATCTTAAATCTAAGATATGTATCTCAAAATACATAACGGATTTTTTACGAATATTTTCTAAAAAAGTACCGTTTTCATGAATTTGACTGTTGTGCTGGTAAATATCTGATGAATTATTTTAATCTGAACCCAGTTATCTGTTAATTATTTTAAACTAAACGCAGTAATCTGTTAAATTATTTTAGACTAAACACAGTTACCTGATAAATTACTTTAAACTAAACACAGTTACCTGATAATAATTTTGAATTATAGTAATCAATAAAGAGTTAGAAATTCATAAATCTACCACTGCACTATGTATAAAAGCACTATTGTCGATTCACTTCTTTCTATTTTATGGTTTTGGTTTTGTTTGAGGAAGGCTTTAGGAGAATGTTAACCCTTAAAGGCCAAGTGTTGTCTTTGAGCAACATAGCCAATTTTGTCTTTTAAAATCTTGAGAATAAGACTGAAGCTCTAATCCCCGTTGTTGCCAATAGGATACATACTAAGATTATTAATAAATCAATTTAAAACATATAGATGGCAGCCTCAGTGCTGATAAAAAAATAAAAATTAATTGATGTTTTCCACTTCAGGCTGCATCACTTTTTACTTTCTTTGTACGCCTGAGAATATCATATTTTATTCTACAATGTTGAAAGAAATTCCTTATCCGTATCATTATCTATTAAAATTCATCTGTGTTTGATATTATAGAATTTTATATAGGAGATTTTTTTCTGAAACAAAGCCCAGTGTTGTCAGTTGGACACAAACTGATTTTTAGCTATAAAGCATACATAAAACAAAATATAATTTTTTAAAGTATTTTTTCCATGTTTTTTTTTTTCAAGAAATGAAAGTCAAAAAGCATTTTAAAATCAATTTTTAAAAAATCTTGATTGATGAATCAGTTATCAAAACTTAGCACCTGTTTTATATATCTTAAGGTAAACAATGCTAATTTTTCGTTGTTATTGCTGAAAAGAAATACTATTGACATCACGTCGAAAATTAGTTAAGTTAAATGGGCGAAGTGAATTGAAAAAAATTTGCAAATTCACAAATCTGCCACTGCATTATATATAAAAATAGTTTCGCTGATTTACTTTATTGAAACTGTTTCTTCCGATAATGCATTTCAATAATACATAATAAATAATTAATAAAAAATAACTGAAAACTTTGAAACACGCCGATACAATTTTATCCGAGACAATTTTATTTCATCTTCTACTATTCTTTTAAAGGAAACTCATCTTATAATTTAGTTGTAGCATTTGTTGTTTTCGCAAATCATTTGTAAAAGAAAATTTGCTTTCAATTTTAAACATTTCTTCTATTGGCGTGCTTTCAAGTCGATATAGATCTATACATATTCAAACGATAGCCTATTTTTGTTCTATTTTAAACTTTTATTCTATTATTATTATTTCTTTATTTCACTAAAAGTTGATTTCCTAAAGATTGCAAATGTCTGTTTTAAATTTTTCAAATCAATTTTTGAGGCAACTATTAATAAAATTTAAAATAGTTAAGACAAAGCTCATGAAGAAAAACAAAAGTTTTGTTCCAAACTGCCTTCATTATAAAATAATTTTTCAGTGCAGAAGAAATAACCACATCATTGGAAGCTAATATTATAAATAATTAACTGATCAATAATATCTTTAATTAATAAAACGTACGGTTCATAAAAGTATAATACTTACAGGGGAAAGTGCAGTTCTTAAGTTAAGAACTTCCATGAATTTTTTTCTTAAAAATTAAGTATTCTTGCTAATAGAATTGCTTAACTTATTAGGTTTTTAACGGCTTTTCAGTTACAGCAAATGTAAATTAAGCAAACTACATGATAATAAATATTTCTAATAGAATAAATTTTGAAGTTCCAACCTAATATTATTCTTCAGGGTTGGTTGGTTGTGTGAAGTTTAATAGCGCAAGAGCCATTTTTGACTAAACTGCGCCTGTACTTCAGGGATTTAGAATACAACACATTACTGAATCCAAAAATATGCAAAAGAAATCATTTCATATGCAAATAAATCCAAGTAGGACACGCGAGTCAATTTTCATCGCAGATTACCTTGTGTTTGTTTCTGATGTGAAAGTTCGTTTGCAAAGAAGAGCTTTCATGTTTCGGAGGCAAATTATCAAACCGATAAGAAGCTAAGTTTATTTGCTCATCCGTAAATCAAGCACGTCATTTGATTGTTTAAGACACATTTCGTTGATGCCTGTTTTGTTTGTTTCCTTAAATCATCATTTATATCGTTGACAGGCCCAGCATATAAGTTATCGCTAAAAGATAAAAGTGATCTGACGCTCACATTTTGGATTAAAGTAATAATTTAAGCCTCGGAATGTCTAAATTTGCCCAAAAAATAGTTTGTGAACATTTTGCTTGTTCTGAAAATCTGACATGAAAAAAATTTTGTACTCTCACATTTGCTTGAAATAATATAAATCCGTTCCACCAGTTCATAATTTAGCTAAGAAGAGAAAGTTAATCTATCAAATCAGCTAACTGAGTTACGTCTGAGAGCAAGGGATTCAGGAATCAGAACTTGTGAAAATTATCATAGGTTTAAAAGAAACAAGCATTTCACTAAACAGAATGTTTTTAATATTCAATCAGGTTTCAACTTTTATTTTGTAGAGAAGAGTACTTCATTCTCCAAAGATTATCTCAAAATACAGAAACTCGGGTGAGAATAATTATACTGTGTGGCAGAAAAATTTCGTGAAAAAATGTTTCTTCCAAGAAGTATGAAATTAAAAAAATAAACTAGCACACATATTTTTCTTTACAATTTACGAAGCTATCTCATAAAACTGAAATTCAATTTACACTTTAACAAAGCAATCAGAATAAAAATAAATCATTTTTCCAACCATAGTCTGCATGATTTAATGTTCCCAATTCATTTTGAAATTTTAGCACAGTTTAAAAAGGGAAACATGAAACAATAAACGGATTGTTGAGAGCAAACTATGCTTATATAGAAGATCTAAAATTTCAACAGGTAATAGGATGCATAAGAATAAGAAAGGAACCAAAAACCCATGTCCAATATTAACGATAATGTATGATTCTAAAGTTTTTGAACAAAATGGAGAACTTTAAAAAATTCTTGCGAGAAGAGAATGTTTTTTATTAAACTAAATTTGAAAGGTTTAGGATAATCTACGTATATAAAAGTCAACATGTGTATGTAAATACGTGTGTATGCTATTATCAGCATTTCTTGCAAAAGTCTCTGACGATTTCGATGAAACTTGGTATACATGTTTTTCTTTATCCGACTCGAATTACTTTAACCATATCTGGGTTGCCGTTTGGCTGAAGTAGGCTTTTGAGACAAAAAAACCTAACACAGGCAACCGATTTAAAATACAGGGTATCTATCATTAATGCTCACCTATTCAGAAGGCACTAGAGCCTGTTCTATGGCTAAGGTTGCCTTACGTTCCGTATACGCGACTGTCACCGTATTTCACTACTCATTCCCGTATTACTATTTGTCCCATTTTTGTCCCGTTTTCTCTTTGTAAAAGCAATTTTGATTTGTCATTACAATTTTAAAATGACTTGAGTCCAATTTTATAGTTATGTGAAACAAGAAAACTATATGATTAGGAAAGTAAAATCAACCTTAAAATGTGACTAGCCTAAAAGGGATCCTTGCATCTTTATTATTATTCTGCGTGTTCATTTTATTTAATTGCTTAAACTTTACCGATTTTTTTTATCAGAATAAAATAAACCATTATCTACCCATTTTTTCATGTTTTGTTTATTCAGCACTTAAATGCCACGTATCAATGCTTTTCAATTATGGCAGCCCGCTCTATGTCTCTAAACGAAACAAAATTTCACTACAATGTAGTAGAAGTGTTGCGCTCTGTGAAAAACCGAAAAAGAAACAAAAGAAGAAGGGAAAAAAAGCCGTAGAAAAAAGTTAACATTTTCGACAATAAGTTGCGTTGCGCAATTATGTGAGGTGAATTTTGCAGATTTTTTTTATTACTGAAGCAAATTTGAATAGCTTATTTCAGTTGTTTAAAAAATTTAACTAAAAGCGCTACAGAAATGCAGTCTTTTTTCTTTCAAAATACCGTTTTATATACATGTTTAATTTTTCTTTTTTCTTCTTCTTATTTCAGGAGGGGTGATTCAGAGCGCCTCACTTTATCTACATCCTAGTGAAATATTAAAAAAATATATGCATAAAAACATCTGTACTTCGTAGACTAGACAATGAAAACATTCTGCCTATGTTAGAAGTCAATCAACAGTGTATACACGAGTCCATATTTAAACGTCTTGAAGCCATAACAAAGTCTTTATTTAAACGTCTTGAAGACATACAAAATCCATATTTAAACGTCTTGAAGACATAACAAAGTCCATATTTAAACGTCTCGACACCGAGGACAAGTCTAAAATATCGCTAAATTTCATCTGTCATCATTTATTAGATATTTATCCTTGCAATTTTACGTTTTTACTTTGTTATGAATAAAGTGATACGCAGGATGAATATCATAATAACGAAAAGATTCGACCTCGCAATTTCTATGTGTTATACCTTCCTGGGAGAAAAAAAATCAAGTCACTTTTTCTAATTACCACAATTTTGAATTAAAAATAGTTCTGCTGAAATAACCTTAAGGTTATAGTTGCAGGGGCATACAGTGGTATTATTGGAGAAAAATAAAGTTTGGGACTTGGTCGAGTTACCCGAAAAAGA
>BGPR01011613.1:0-10598 GCA_013235015.1 Araneus ventricosus | reverse complement strand
ATCATGCCATTCCAAGTTCCATTCACTTTTGCACCATAAATGTTGTCGGACTGCGAAACGGCGTGATAACTGCAAATATAATCTTGGTATTAATATTTAGTAAAAAGTAGAGGAAGTAGGAAACTTTGTATTCTGTATGCGTCGAAATGCATTAATTTTTATTCTGATTATTGAAATAAATAAAAGTCTAAAAAGTTAAGACACAGGTTGTTGCTTTCGGAATTTGATGCCAATGAAAAATTCGCTCTTTCCATAATTTTCTACATAATTTAGAATTCCAGTGGTTATTAAGGTTTTCTTATGTCATGTGGTCTTATTATTTCTATAAAATGCATATTCAAAACGTTAGAACTGCTTAAGAAAAACCCGCAGCAGCTGTATATATTATTTGTTAGTGATGATAAATTTTTTTAATGTCACCAGTTCTAAAGGAAATAAAACTCTGAACAAAAATTTGACAGTTTCTTGCTTCCTCAATTTTGGTTCGAACAGTCGATTTTAAATTTATTGTAAAAATTTTAAGTTTTTTACAGCTCTTGTAAGAGCTATGAACCGGTCGTTTCCATTTAAAAAATTCTGCTTTTCATTAACTCTGCTCATTAAACCGATCCTTTGCACAACAGCTGAATTTTATGGTTCGCTATTGAAGCTTGGTTTGCGAAAATGAAAAAAAAATATATGATTAAATTATAAGACAGAATTGCACTCACTTGAAATTCATAAATATCTTCATTCCCTCATATACATCTTTGGCAACACCTCCAAGATGGAACTTTTTATCTTCTCCCAAAATGGGATCGACGAATGGGATCCACTACAAAACAGCAAAGAATTATTATCATTTTGCTCTCCCAAATATAACATGCAAACAAAATATAAATAGTCAAAGGCTTTAGGGAGGACTACGATGGTCTAGCAGCTAGGACCGGAATACTAAGCAAGCAAAGTAGGCAACTGCCTATTGGCCCCACAACTTTTGGGGACCACAAGGTTCTATTTTCAGAGTAATCCAACTTTGTGCTTGCATTTTGTTTACAAGGTCCATGTACTCAAACATATTCAAACTAAATTAAGTACTGCCTAAATTAAGGAACATTACTTTCAGGTTTCTTTTCATGTTTTCAAATTTTCTTAGACATGAATGGGCTCAATTATATTCGCAGTTGGCTAACCAATTCACAAGCCAACAGCTCTGGAAAATCATTGCATCAGAATTTTGAGATTCTGTCAAAAATGATTCTTAATTTTTTTAAATGCTAACTTTTTGTTCAACATTAGCTTTAAATTTAATTTTTACTACGCAATTTAAATTTTTAAATTTAATTTCTTAAACGCGATTTATATTTTAAAATTTCTTTATAATAAAACCAACTCTCTTTATGGTGATTCGATATTTAAATATTTGGTTAAATGCAGTTTAATCTTAAAAACTTGCACGTTCAGAGCTTTAATTAATTAATTAATATCAATAGAAAATATTTTCTTTTGGTGGTTTGAAAGGGGAAAGGAGGCCCCCGAAACTAACACTACCTATGGTCCCTGCAGGGATTGATAATATTAAGGGTTAAAATTTAATAATATCGAGGGCTTAATATTTAATATTTTGTTCTGGAGGTTGGGAAGGGTAAAGGAGGCTCCGAAACTAACACTACCTAAGGGCTCCTGAAGGGCTTAATAATATTAAGGGTTAATATTTGATAATATCATGGGCTTAATATTTAATATTTTGTTTGGAGGTTGGGAAGGGGAAAGGAGGCTCCCGAAACTAACACTTCCTAAGGGCTCTTGCAGGGCTTAATACGGCTTGCTAGTGGCAGTCTTGGTTTCGCGACCGGAGGGGCGCGAGCTTGAGACCTGCTTTGAACATGGGCCCAAATCCGCTCAGGTTAAACTTTCTCTCATCTTGCTCGCTTGTCTAAGATTATCGTTTGTGTGCCAGTGCCTCTGCAATTTCCCCCAACTTGACCTTGTGAAAAACACCGGAGATTTACCTAAAGCGAATTTTAGCTTTGGCTACAGAAGCCGCTTAGAACGAGGTTTAGGAGAGAATTAGAAAAATTGTTGGGGGAGTTGAACTAATTTTGAGGTTGCAATAAATAACTTCGAACAAAAGTTTCATCTCAGACAAATTAAGGTGGTTTGAGAGGAAGAGACCATTTGGCAGTGTCATATGGGTATGCATGTTTCCCTTTATTGTGGGCGAAGAACGGTTGACAGATGATGATTGGGTAGGATGAATCTTGATTTGGCTGAAGAAGTTACTAGACAGCTTCTGAACGTAATCTTCACTTTTGTAACTATTGATATCGTTGTTTGTGATATTACTTGTCACACGTACCATGGCGCATTCATTGCGATACGAATAATTTTCCCTCTGAGTGGTGTGGTGGAAAAAGGAATTGAAGGTTCAGGTGTTGTCCTCATCATCTTACCGAGCTCAAAACTATATGATTCGTTTGAAAATAGCTCTGCTGTAACGCCAAATCGGGACATTAATCTAATCGATCGGGAGGGAAGTCGTAAAACTCAAAAACTGAAATTTTTTAGGAAACAGCACACTCTTATTTTCTGGATACATTACCCGTGCTGAGTGAATGGGGATGGATTTCACTATTTTCATTCGTAACCAGGTGACGATAAGAAGCCGTCCCGCTTTCCGTTCTTCAATCAAGCACACCAGACCCATTTGCTCAATAGTTTGAGCACCAGAAAAGCATGAAGGCAGAAAAATATCACCCGTAAAGGGAAAATCTCCGAATTTGGGGCTACTTGGGTATTTTTAGATGTACAGTGATAGAGAAATAGTTTTAATGAAAAACTACTCGTAGAATTTTTTTGTAGTTTATTAATCTTTAAAACTATTTTCATAAGATGATTATAGTGAATTCTAGCTTAAGAAATTTCCTATATATGAGGAAATCTCTCTATGTTATAAGCAAAAAAACTTGCGAAAAAATTTGGAATATTTTAAAGAAACCTTTATATCTTTCCGAATATGCATGCTATTTTTACGATAATGCATGTAGGCAAAGTGCATAGGAAATAAAACCCTAAATGAAAGTTGCAAATCAGTATCAGCTTTTTGTGAAACGGGATAAGCCCAAATTATTTTCTTCTTTATCACTTTCTGTTCGGACCACTCGTGACGAAATCTTCACTGTAAAATGTCAGTTCCGACGATTGCACTTCCCACGCCTTGCTGAGTCAATGCCACGTCGAGTTGCTGCACTTCTCCGGACAAAAGGAGGTCCCGCAAGATATTAGGACATATCTCATGACTTTTTGGCATTTCAGTGCATTTCACATAAAAGATTCAATCAAGAAGGCAATCAAAATTTATTTTCAAAATTTTTTCTCTAATTTAAATAATTTTTTTTAAATATTTTTAAAACAACACTTTTGATTGTTTTAATTGCTGCATTTATGCACAATAGCGTTTTACCAATATTAAATACTTTTTTGGTTTGTAAGTTATCGTTCCTGTAATTCAGAATAAAATTTTAAAAACAATATAAAGACCGAGGAATCAAGTCTAACACATTATCATGCTACGATTGAGGTTCGAATCGTCTTTGAATTTTTTTTCCATTTCATGCACACAGCATTTACAAGTGTTAAGGAATTTTCTTCTATTTCATTACAATAGTCTTTCCTCAAAATGAATAAATATGAAGATATTTTGAAATTTTCTGTTAGTTTTTTAAGAAATTGTAAGTTTCATTTTAGAGGACGAAACACTTACCGGTGCAAACCTCACTCGATACACAGTCATCTTCGTTCCTTCTTTAACCTGCTCCGCGTACTCTGTAACTCGAAAACAAAGGAATTCAACAAGGATATTACAACCCACCCAAACACAATCGATCATCAGGCTCATTTTCCTAGGCAGAGAGCTTTTCAATAGAACTTTAATTCCACAAATAGTGATTTCAATTTTTCATTTTCAACCAAGTGCTGACATTCAATTTGGGTAAATTGCGAAATGAATTCCATTTCTATTTATAATTTTCTAAGTGTCGGTTAGTCCATAAAGCGGATTTTGTTTTCTTTGCCATTAGAGTGTATTTTAAGAAAAATATTTGCTTTGGCTCATCAGTTATCTGACGACGCCAGAAGTTTAACAGCTGAAAAACATGTAAATCATTATCTTCTGCAGTGCGTGATGAAGGGCAGACTGTGACTTAAGGGTTGGAAGAAGATTATTGATTATGCAGAGATTAAAAAATGGAAATGCTTCGAAATGAATGGTAGTTCTGTAGCGAGATTCACGAAAAAGATTCTTTAATTTACCTTCCAAAGGGATTTATTTTTATTTCCCACTTGATTTCATTTGTCTATTAAATACAGAATTAAGACTACTCTAAGCTTTTAGATATAAAAGAAATAAAGTCATTTGTCGTTGTATTTGCACAAATTGTTTTAATTCATTTCTTGACAGAAACACGTTTCTATGGAAGTATTATTCCTTCCTTTTTCTTTCTTTTTTTCTAACAAACTACACTTGCACATAGTATAATATTTGTAGCGAATACAGTGAAAAACTGTTTGTAAATGTCAGAAATAAATTTTAGGCAAAACAAAACTTACGAATAAGACAATTTTTTCTTTTAAAAAATTGATGAATTGTGTTCTTTTAAGCAAACCAATGCACCTACTCTGTGAAAAGGGAAATTGTCAGTGGCTACATTTTGAGAAATCTCGCTCAGAATTCTGAAATCAGCAGCAACAAATCTCTGCAGTTTAGAACGTCATTACAGTTTAGAACAAATCACTGCAGCATTCCCAAACAAACCAGAAACAAGGCATCACACTTTGCCAATAATTTTAATTCTATGAAATCCTTGAAAAATGTAATAATGTAAAAGTCTTGAGTAGAATCAAATATTTCATAATTGGCCTTCTTTAGATTCATGATATGGCGTCAGAGATTCAATCAAAAACTCGTCATGTCCTGTAGAAGTAGGAATGCCTTTTCCAAATGGTGCAATAACAGGGTGGTCATAAATTATTGGACCCATTTCAAAAATTAATGAAAAAATAATAATGTTACAACTACGTTTTTCTAAATGAGAGCGCATTAAGTTTTTTTCAGATAGGCAACGCGCCATTACTGTGGTCTAGGTGGCCGTAAAATATTGGACGTCTCCCATTTTTTAGAGACATTATCTGCAAAACTATTAAAGCTAGAATTCAAATAAAAGCATGTATTTGTAGAGAATTTCACACTCTTTAATTTGTTAAATCCATTGTAAATCGAAAGCTGAATAGTTTTCCAGATATTCAAGAAAAAATGAAAAAGGAAACCAGAAAACGCTCATAGGAGTCTGCTGAACGGTAGCCATTGTGTATAGAAATCTCTCGCCTGAGCAAATTTAGAACGCCGTAATGATACGTCACCTATCTAAAAAAATTTATTTGCTCTCTCATTTAAAAAAAACGCATATGTAACGTTATTAGTTTTTTTTATTAATTTTTTAACTGGGTTCAATAAGTTATGACCACCCTGTATTTAAATTTCGTAACAGCATTAAGCTATATCTATTCCACTTTAATACAAAATGTGTCTGTTGGTATTTGACAGACATGTTTGGAATTTTTTTGAAACTATACGCAAGATTTTTTTCTCGAACCTCGAAATTTTATTCTGTCTTATGAGTAAGGGTTCCAATGCTGCCCAGTGTGTGTGACATAGTATTTTTTTTCTTCTTCTTCTGCTTCTTCTTGCCATCCTCGTCGTACTTCTTTTTGGAAAGTGTAATAACGGAAATAGTATTTTGTGTTGTTCTACACCAGTGGTTTTCTTTGTTTTCTTCTTAATTCTTTTATATGAACTTCATTGCGTATTTTAAAATCCATTCTTTCTTGTATTGGTCTTTCTGCGTAAGTCGGTTGGAGAAGGTAATTTCTTTCACTGTAAATACTAATCAACAATAAACATGTCTACAGCTTCGCGTGCAACATTCGCAGTTATGATCAAGCGGTTCACGTCATAAAATGAAAACGCAGTTCCAATCCAAAAAAGGGACATACATGTCTGGGCTGAGTACCGTTGAGAAGGATTGGTACAAACAACACCAAAAGAGTAGCAAAACATGCATAAAAAGTAATATAGGTAGCATAAAGTCCTACATCATTTAAAATAGTCGTAATTTTATAAGTATGTATGGTAGAAGAAATTTACAAAGATTAAAAAACTTAATGTATGTGGCGATTTTTTTATATCTCGCTTATGTATCGTCACTGCCTTGGATAAAGCTTTGAACGAATTTATATTCGAATCTCAGTTACAACAGAAACAGTTTTATACGTTCGTCTTCATTTTGCTTTAAGGCCGTCTTAACAAATCTCAGCGCCCTGGCTATACATAGTTGGCGCCCCATCAGAATTGTAACTAGGAATTTGAAGGCCTGTGGACTAAAGAAAATGTCTACCTAATAAAATAATTAAAATTTAAAAAGAAAGAAAGGAGGAAGAAAAGTATTCTGTTCTCTGATTAACCTTTTATATTTTGACAAACAGGAACTTTTTCATATTTAAAATTATATTTAAATAATTTCTATAGTTCAAAATTTAAAGAAAATCGGTGTAGTAAGTTTGCAGATGCCTTTGGATCATTAGAGCCCCTGTGAGTAGCCCAGTGAGCCATTTGGATCAGACAGCCCGGGCTGCTTGCACATTTGTGAACATCGGACTGCTGGACGGAGCTCAGCCCGCTATTCCACGGCGCTCTCAATCATACCTTGATAAGCGAGTCGGTCATTTTGGACACTTGCCCCTGTGAATATTGTGTCTCATGTGTGCCCTTTTTTCCCGTTGTTCAAATACAGCTTCTTTTTGACCAGATGCGACGTCATCATTTTTATAGTTCAATTTTCTCTAAAACTAGGGGTCGTAGAAGTGTGCTTCTCTGTCTGAAAATGAAGAATTGTTCTATGATGATATTACGCGGTCATTACGGGACACAATGCGTATGCGTAAAATCAAGAAGTGAAGAATAATCTTGAAAAATCACATCATGAATAAAACAATATTTTACTGAGCAGCACTTTAATTGCAGCATTCTTTCTCTGCAAAGGAGAAGGACAGAAGTTTAATCGAAGCAAAAAAAACACTGAATAAATACGGGAAATCCTCGGTTTAACTGGAATGCAAAGTTGACAATAATTTGCTAATGCTTTTACAATATTTAAATATATAGTTCATATATAATTATATAATTATTAATTATTTAGTGAATATAATTTATATATTTGATTATTACTGATATTAATTTACATACTTAGAGAGGCTCACGATAATGTCCGACTCAGTGGGGAGCTTCTAGTCAAAAGAATTTAAACCATTGACGTCCATTTTCCCATTTATAGGACAATAACACTTCACTTCCGTGGCTTAGCCGAACGCTTTGCATTGTTTCTTTTTGCTTTGTTTACGACATTAATATGTCTTGCCAAACTCTTAAGTAGTTTTCAACTGGCGAATATCAACAGCTATCTAGATTTTGCAGTCAGAATTTCGCCATTTTGAAATTATTATTTTTTTGTTTTGTTTTTGTTTTATTTCGAGGTAATGCAGAGAATTCGAAAGTAATTTTTGCTTTTTTATACTTTATTACTTTATTAAATGTTTTAATACATATCTACAAAAACGATTATAAATGACTTTTTTATCGACTTTCTCAAAATTTTCTGAAGACATTTTAAAATATAAAATAAAAAAATGTTTTTCGTAATTTAATTTTGCTTCACAGTTATCTTAATCTTGGTGTTTTTAAGATTATAAGTATTAATAGAAATTAAATTAAAAATTAATTAAAATTATTTTGCATTATACAGAAAGGCGCATATGTAGCTGCTTCTGATAGAATACAAAAAACAAGGGGTTAACGAGGGAAACAAGGTTTTGAGGTTCTAATTTTGGTGTTTTTACCATAGTTTCAAAGAAATCTGATGAATTGGGAGTTAACGGGGCAAGAAAAGCAAAGCAGATTGCACTAAGGTTTGGAACATTTCCGTTAGGAAAAAAGATTTACCACATGTATTTTTATATTAACTCGGCAAAGATTACTCTTCTGACCACTGGGCAGTCAAAACATTGATAAGGAATTCGTAAACATTGTGTTTATACATTTGGCTTCTCGAAAGCAAGCATAAAAATTGCAACGAACAGCTTGGAAATGTACTGAAGTTCATTGTGGTAGCTATCACAAGCCACCATTACTTAGTTTAAGAAATTAACTGAGGTAATTAAGCTCATTTTGAACTTTTTCCAGTAACAGAGATTTCATCTTGATGATATTTGAAAGTAATAATGTTTTTGTGCTGGCTTACTTTCTGCGTGATGCGAAAATTGTGCAAACGGAGTTGAAACGTGATGCGTCATGCATGGAATGCAAGAGTCTACAGGGTTGGCCGTTTGAACTAGAGCTACCACATTTGGCACGTAATTACTTCTTGGATAGAAGGTGATCACTACGAAAGAGATTTTCAAAATTTGAATTATATTTTCAATTAATTAAAGATTAATCTAAATCGAAATGTTTTTCCCTCAATAACTCCGGAGCATATTAACATTTAAAAACCATTTTTACACCGAGTTAAAATTCAAAAAATTAGCTTTACATTGATTTCAATTTTTTTTCCGTGAAAGATTTGCTCTAATTTCCACAATTTTTACAGAATTAATTTTAAACAGAATTGCTATCAATGCTTTTTTTTGTTGTATTGAAATTCAGACCAATTTTATTGTTTAATCAAATCTTTCACTCGCGCACTTTTGTCAGTGTTAAGTTATAATAAAAAAATATCATAATGTTTCGGAGTAGAGGTTCGAACTTAAATATTTTCTTTTCTCAGCATTTTATTTTCTGTTATTTAACTTGTTTATCGAGCATTACCGATTCTTTTTTTATTTTGTGCATATCGTTGAATTCCTCAGGCACCTCTGTGCACGTGCCAACTTATGTTAAATAAGTATAAAAAATAAAATGATGTAAAATAATAATAATAACAACACCACTATTCTTGTCTCTTTTATTCAATACGAACTCAGTTCTACACTTCGAATTTTTAAGAGAAGTCACAGTGATACGGTATTGTGCTTTATGGACATCAGGCGTTTTCAAATAAAAGAAGTTCAGTAGTAATATTTATTCGTTTCTGAAGTTATGGTAATTTTTATCCCCACTTTCGTAATTATTACTAGAAAATTCAAATGATCATAATTATTTTTATAGCTTCTACATATCAATCTTAAAATTTGTTAAATATTAAACTATACTCGGTATCAATTTTTTAATGTGATTTATAAAGTAAATTCATTTTATGAATAACATGCATTCTTCAATTTAATAAATTATTGAAATAATAATTTAATTATAAGAATATTACCACTGCCCAGTATATTGCTTAGACCAATAGTTAACTATATTTAGACACGCAATTTTCATTGACCCATTGTCATTCCAATAAAACATACTAAGAAAAATTTGGAAATTTCCTGTGAATGCATTTTATTTTAAATACTCTGAATATAAGCCTGTATCGTTTTATACCCGTTTTAATGATTTTTCAAAGTGATCAGTATTATAGAATATTAAAAAACTTTCTATAGACTTGAATGTCAATTTCAAATTCAGCTTCTTTCCATGAAATCATGGATGGGCGTGTTAAATAGTTTCTTCAACGGATCACGTCAGTCGTTGCTATTGGTCCATACAGTACGCATGCGTTGGTTCGACAGAGCTGATGGACGAATGGGTCACGCATTATCTGATTCTTCAAGATCTAATGACCTCTAATTGGGGTTCTTCGAAATAGAAGTGTTTTTACAAGACTGGATATTTACTTGTGTTTGCATAGATGAAAAAAATAGAAACTAAATAATTGTTTATCGGAATCCGATTACAAGCTAAGTAATAAAACAGAACGGTTTTGATTTCTCCTGTTTTCTAAGTAATCGGAAAACATTGCCAGTGCTGACAACGGAACAAGAAAAAGATGTTGAATAAAAAAAAATGTCCATTGCGTAATCAAAATAATACTCTAAATGCTTCATTCAGATTTTACCTGGGATTATTTTAATATTCAAAAAGTTGATTTATTTAATTTTCAATAAATTTCAAAATGATATAAATGTTTATATTTTGCATGAAACTCGCCGGTTTAAAATATGGCTAACTAGCAGGATATCCAACGTTGCTCGGTCATTTTAGTATCAAAACGTTGTGGGAGACTGAGAGACAGGGGCGAATCCAGGGTTTAGATCTGTGGTGTGTCTGAGTCATAAAAGTTTTGTATAGTCGTGAGGAATCTCAAACCTCATGGTTTATGTAAACCAAAACAATTTAACTTTACAGTCTTTACTCACCTAACAGGAAGAATCATAAAAAACACTACAATTCTTTCGTTAATTTAAGAAAAAATACGATGAAGTTACTAGCCAAAAAATGTCTTCGATCGCGTCAATGAAATTATCTAAAGCAATGTTGTCCGGTTTTTATTATTTTTTTAAGGGAAAAGAAAACACATCTGTAGTTATTTTAAATAAAATCAAGATTTCTGTCATAGCTGGGGCTGCATCCCGATAGCCCCCCCCCC